>BPLR01014245.1:0-69274 GCA_021605095.1 Caerostris extrusa
GGTAGAATAACTGAACATGTATTATTGTTATATTATAATTATATAATATTAAGCTAATGCAAACTCATTTTATTCATCTATTTTAAATCATTATTACTCATCAACCAATATTTAAAATAAACAAAAAGTAAGAAAATGTTTACACTTTATATTCGAAACAAGCTTCTTTTTATAAGCTTTTAAGCTCCTTTTCCGATGACATTGTAGGTAGTATCTGTACATTTTAACGAATTTCATTATACATATATTTGTATGAATTTCAATATACAGATACCAACTACAATGCCATCGGGACAGTTATGCAGATTATACAGATACGCCAACGGAACAGTTAACAATGCACATATTTTTAATTCTATAAATCTTATTTCAATTGATTTATGAATTTATCACATCATATAAAATCCTTCTAATCATTTTAATTCCTTAAATTTCTTTCTGTGTACCCTAAATCAAATTAGGTAAAACGTGCTGAAAGAGTATGGAAATAAATCAATGTCCAACAACTATGGAGCTAAATAAAAAAACATTTACAACTCCAAATTTTTTTCTCCTTGAGAAAGTAAATTTTGTCATTGAAAAACAGAAATTTCCAATGATTTTTGTTTCTGCAAAAATTGGAAAAAAAAACATTATCATCCAAAAATCACTGATTTATAAGTTCAGTATTTAATAATTTTATGCCAAATATAAGCGCGTAAACAATCATATCTAATGAACTTATAATAAATTACAGGATGTCCAAGTTAGGGAATATATTATAAAACTATATAAAATTAAAAAGAAATAGAAATAATAAACCTTTATCAATATTACAATATAACTACAAAAAATATGATACATTTGGATACACGATTCCTTGGCTACATATTTTATTTATAAGCTAAACTCGATTTCATGTCATATTTTGGCAGGGCCTGGAGAGTTTAAGGAGATTTGACTATACATGGCATGATATTGAGTAGCACTTTGACGTATAGTAAGCAGCGAGATATTTGACATTGAAATTTATTAACTTTTATAGCTACTTTGTAAATGATTAAAGTCATTTTTTTTCTCTGTCTCCCAATATGTTTTCTATAATTTTGTATTTTGTCCAATAATTCACGCCTAGTAAATAATAATAAAAAAAAATTTCTGAAAGGAAGTATAAAGCCTACTGTTAATATTTAAACCAAATGTTCTGAAGTAAAAGTTTCTACATATGCTTTTCAAAACCAAAGGTTTAAAACAGATTAAAATCTTCAAAATGAAGAAAACAATTCAAAACAATGAGTATCCTTATTGCAAATAAATGTTTTTTTCAAAAAAAGTTTCTTTTATTACAGAAAGAAATTTTAATTCATACAAAATAAGTTACTCTAGACAGATTTAGTATTTTTTAATGTACATACATTATTTAAAAACAAATCTATATATGTTAAAAGCATTAATAAATTGACTTTCAATGTCTAGAAGATTAATGTAATCTTACATAGAAAATAAGACTTTATAAAACATGAAATGAATGTTATAAATGTAATAATAAAGGTTTAAATAAAATTTAAATTTAAATTTTAAAAACATGAATTTTTACATGAAACATTTTACAAATAAGAAAAGTTTCCATGTATTTATTTAAATCATTTTAGAACAAAATGCATTTTATTGTTTTATGTCTTAAAAATCCAAATTATTGAACTATGTTTGGTGAAACACAAAATATTCCATTAATTTCATAAAATATATTTATAAATCTAAATAACAATCAATTTCCAATATTAAATTCCTTATTAAAAATAAACTAGAAGAGACAAATGATTAATCGAATATTTCTGAAATATTTTATTCATTTATCAGGCAAAAGTCTTTTTATATTAAAACCAAAGTTACATCTCAATAAAAAATTAACTTCCATTAATCCTGATAAAAAAATATCACTCTTATATAAAATTTAATTAAAATTTTATGAATGGCTACTTAATAATGTTAACATGGCTTCTAGAGAAATCTCTTCCTACACTGCTTTATATCTTTAGAAAAAAAAAAAGATCTTTTAAAAAAAAAAAAAAAAACACCGTGTCAGTTAAAAAGGAACATCTTTTAAAAAGACGTAGAGTAGAAAGATAGCAATAAAAAATAAAGATTAAAATAGTCCTTCCTAGAGTAATCCTTCTCGTGTCATTTAGCCTATAAATTACATTTCGATTTTTGGATTCTGTACGGTTAAATTTAGTTCGTTGTGTTCGAACATCCGCTAATTGGCCTGTTTTCTTCTAAGTAACATTAATTACATGAGCTACGCTACAAACAGTACATCAATGTCTCAGGGACCATTAGCGGTTTAAGAAATAAAAAGAAAATAAGGAAGCTCTGAAAATTAATTTATTTTAGTTCCCTTTTCTTCCTCAACAGATCAGGGCTCCTTTTAAACAAATGAGTTATTCCCAATTCTTAGATAAAATTTATATTCTAATTTTTAAGAGCTTTCTCAGGATTTTACAACGTACCAAGGAGATGGACGTCAGGTTTAATTTATTAATGAGAATGACAGGTGATTATCAATGAAGATTACTGATGATAAAGGCTGCAATAATTTAGTAAAATATTTTTTTATGTGGAAAATCGTGAAGTATTCATTAATAATTCTGGATTTTTAGTGTTTTTAAAAAGTTTTCAACTGGCATTGATATGAAAGAAATTATTTGCTTCTTTGAAATTCTATTTGAATTTTAAACACATGAACTAATGAGAGATATACATGTTTAACATGTAAACATGTTATTTAAAGATATACATGTCTTAACATTGTTGACATGTGAACATGCTAATTAAAGATGCGCATGTTTTAACTTTGTTAACATGTTAATTAAAGATGTACATGTTTGAACATTGTTGACATTTAACATTAATTAGAGATGTGTTTGCATTAGTGACATATACATGTTTCAATAAAAATCTCATTAAGAATAAAATTCCGAAGAAAAATGATTAATCGAATATTTCTGAAATATTTTTATTCATTTATCAGGTAAGTTTTTTTTTAAATAAAAAGAAAAACAAAAGTTACATCTCAATAAAAAATTAACTTCCATTAATCCAGATAAAAAAAAAACTCTGATTTAAAATTTAATTAAAATTTTATGAATGGCTACTTAATAATGTTAACATGGCTTCCAGAGAAATCTCTTCTTACACTGCTTTATCTTTGAACAAAAAAAAAATAAAGGTTTTTTTTTTTTTTTTTTTAAAAAAAAAACACCGTGTCAGTTAAAAAAGGAACATCTTTTATAAAGAACTATAGTAGAAAGATAGCAATAAAAAATAAAGATTAAAATTGTCTTTCATAGAGTAATCTTTCTCGTGTCATTTAGCCTATAAATTACGTTTCGATTTTTGATTCTGCACGGTTAAATTTAGTTCCTTGTGTTCGAACATCCGCTAATTGGCCTGTTTTCTTCTAAGTAACATTAATTACACGAGCTACGCTACAAACGGTACATCAATGTCTCAGGGACCATTAGCTGTTTAAGAAATAAAAAGAAAATAAGGGAACTCTCTGAAAATTAATTTATTTTACTTACCTTTTCTTCCTTTTGTTTCTTCCTCAGTAGCTCAGGGCTCCTTTTAAACAGATGGGGTTATTCCCAATTCTTAGATAAAAATTTATACTCTAATTTTTAAGAGCTTTCTCAGGATTTTCCAACAAAACAAAAAGATGTACGTCAGCTTTAATTTATTATTGAAAATGACACTTTATTATCAATGAGGATTACTGATGATAAAGACTACAATAATTTGGTAAAATATCTTTTTTTTTATGTAAGTGGAGAAAAAAGAAGTATTCATTAATAATTCTGGATTGTTAGTATTTTAAAAAAATTACAACTGTTGGCATGGATGTAAAAGAAATTATTTTCTTCATTGAAATGAAATTTTAATTTTAATTTTTAAAATGGTAGTGTTTTTCGAATTTACTCTAACATATCAACTAATGAGA
This sequence comes from Caerostris extrusa, assembly GCA_021605095.1. Taxonomy (NCBI): domain Eukaryota; kingdom Metazoa; phylum Arthropoda; class Arachnida; order Araneae; family Araneidae; genus Caerostris; species Caerostris extrusa. Next base: position 3,980 of record BPLR01014245.1, read on the forward strand.
GATGTACATGTATTAATATGTAAACATGTTGATTAAAAATGTTCAAGTTTTAACATTGTTGGCACGCAAACATTAATTAGAAATGTACATGTTTTATTGCTAACATGTAAATATGTTAATTAGAGATGTACATGCTTTAACATAGTTGACATGTAAACATATTAATTAGAGATGTACATGTTTTATTGTTAACAAGTAAATATGTTAATTAGAAATGTACATGTTTTAAAAATGTGAACATGTAAACCTGTTAATTAGAGATGTGTTTGTATTGTTGACATATACATGTTTTATTAAAGATCTCATTAAGAAAAAAATCACGATGAAAAATGATAAGTCGAATATTTCTAAAAATATTTTATTCATTTAACAGGTAAAAGACTGTTCTTTTTAAAACAAAACAAAAAAAGTTTTCATCTGAATAAAAAAATTAACTTCCATTAATCCAGATAAAAAAAATAACACTCTCATATAAAATTTAATTAAAATTTTATGAACGGCTACTTAATAATGTTAACATGGCTTCTAAAGAAATATCATCCTACACTGCTTTATCTTTTACACAAAAAAATAAGTTTTTTTAAAAAAAAAAAACACCGTGTCAGTTAAAAAGGAACATCTTTTATAAAGACCTACAGAAGAAAGATAGCAATAAAAAATAATGATTAAAACCGTCCTTCCTAGAGTAATCCTTCTCGTGTCCTTTAGCCTATAAATTACATTTCGATTTTTGGATTTTGTACGGTTAAATTTAGTTCGTTGTGTTCGAACATCCGCTAATTGGCCTGTTTTCTTCTAAGTAACATTAATTACATGAGCTGCGCTACAAACGGTACATCAATGTCTCAGGGACCATTAGCGGTTTAAGAAATAAAAAAAAAAAAAAAAAAAGGAAAGGAAACTCTCTGAAAAAATTAATTTATTTTACTTACCTATTCTTTCTTAGTAGCTCAGGACTCCTTTTAAACGAATGGGTTATTCCCTATCTTAGATAAAATTTATACTCTAATTTTTAAGAGCTTTCTCAGGATTTTCCAACGTGCCAAAGAGATGGACGTCATTTTTTAATTTATTAATGAAAATGGTAGGTGATTATCAATGAAGATTACTTATGGGAAAGATTACAAAAATATAGTAATTTTTTTGTAAGTTGGAAAATCATGAAGTATTCATTAATAATTCTGGATTTTAGTGTTTTTAAAAAAGTTTTCAACTGCTGGCGTAGATATAAAAATGATTTGCTTCTTGAAATAATATTTCAATTTTAATGTTTAAAATGATGGTGTTTGTCGAATCTAACCTAATACACACATCAGCTAATTAGAGATGTACATGTTTTAACATGTAAAACTCTTAAGTAAAGATGTAACATGTTTACATGTCATGAATGTTAAAACATGTAATTAAAAATGTATATGTTTTAGCATTGTTGACATGTAAACATGTTAATTAGAGATGTACATGTTTTAAAAATGGGAACATGTAAAACATGTTAGAGATGTTTTTGAATTGTTGACATATACATGTTTTATTAAAGATCTAATTAAGAAAAAAATTACGAACGAAAATGATAAGCCGAATATTTCTGAAATATTTTATTCATTTATCGGGTAAAAGACTCTTCTTTTTAAAACAAAAAAAATTTTCATCTCAATAAAAAATTAACTTCCATTACTCCAGAGAAAAAATAACACTCACATAAAATTTAATTAAAATTTTATGAATGGCTACTTAATAATGTTAACATGGCTTCTAGAGAAATCTCATCCACCGTTGCTTTATCTTTAGACACAAAAAAATAAAAGTTAAAAAAAAAAAAAAAAAAAAAAAAAACCGTGTCAGTTAAAAAGAAACATCTTTTACAAAGAACTAGAAAGAAAGATGGCAATAAAAAATAAAATTAAAATAGTCCTTCCTAGAGTAATCTTTCTCGTGTCATTTAGCCTATAAATTACATTTCGATTTTTGGATTTTGTAAGGTTAAATTTAGTTCCTTGTGTACGAACATCCGCTAATTGGCCTGTTTTCTTCTAAGTAACATTAATTACATGAGCTACGTTACAAACGGTACATCAATGTCTCAGGAACCATTAGCGGTTTAAGAAAGAAAAAAATAAGTTAAAGCTCTGAAAATTAATTTATTTTAGTTACCTTTTCTTCCTTTTGTTTCTTCCTCAACAGATCAGGGCTCCTTTTAAACAAATGAGTTATTCCCAATTCTTAGATAAAATTTATACTCTAATTTTTAAGAGCTTTCTCAGGATTTTACAACGTACCAAGGAGATGGACGTCAGCTTTAATTTATTAATGAGAATGACAGGTGATTATCAATGAAGATTACTGATGATAAAGGCTACAATAATTTAGTGAAGTTTTTTTTTTATGAAAAAGTGGTAAAATTATGAAGTATTCATTCATAATTCTGGATCTTTAGTGTTTTTAAAAAGTTTTTACCTGCTGGAGTGGGATGTGAAAGAAATTATTTGCTTCTTTGAAATATAATTTTTAATTTTAATTTTTAAAATTGTGTTTGTCGAATCTAACCTACACATCACCTAATTAGATATGTACATGTTTTAACATTGTTGACATGTAAACATGATAATTAGAGATGTGTTCACATTGTGCTGACATGACATTGTTGACAACACATGATGACATGGCATTGTTGAAAACACATGCTTACATGTCTTTGTTGAAAACAAATATTGTTTACATTGTTGATATGTAAACAAGCTAATTAGACATGTGCATGTACATGTAAATGTACATGTTTTATTGAAGACTCTTTATGAGTCAAATTTAGTATATGCACTGAAATATTTTATTTGAAAGATTACTCAAAATAGGAAGAAATTAAATGCTTGTGAAAACGAATATCTTTCATTAATTTAGTAACTATTTCAAAAGTCTGAAATGCAATACGCTTTTTTTTCTAATTATCCTTCTTGTCTAATTGTCCGCCTATATTAGAAAATAATTTATGTCTAATTTGAATATCGATCGTTAGATCTTATTTATCGAGTTTGCATTTACAATAGGAGGAACAGTTTCTGCTAACTTGCGACAATTTTAGTAAATTTTAAAGTTAATAGTTCTTTGAAAGTTTTTTCCCATCGGTAATTTTCATTTTAAATGTTAAAAAAAAATATTTTTCTATCTCGAATGATATTTAAAATAAAATGTAATAGTTATAATAAACTGGTTATTTATGCTGTTAAAAAAAATAGGATTGAAACTCCTCGACTATAATAGGCTGAATTTCAATAATGCAGACTTTTCTCCCAACGTATCATTCTAAAAAACTACCAAGTTACGATCAGTTTAAAAGAAATTTGTTGTTGTTGTTATCTATGGCTTTATTGGAACTCAACCCATACAAATTTAGCTACTTACCGTAGAAACAAAATAACTTATAAATAAATCAAAATTGCAAAGGAAAAAGAACCAGACATTCTTAACACTAAAAAAGCTAACAGACTAAAAGACCTTAAAAAGCAAGTTAAATGGAGGAGTATAAAAAAGGATAAAACTTTTTATTTTTATTATTTTAACTCTAAAGACAATTTTTTTTAAAATCTGGAAGCACCATAATAAAACACAGTGTGATCAAGACATGTTTTCTCTAGCCTTTCAACAAAGAGTAGAAAATTTATCATTATGTTGTAAGTTCTGTTGAGTCCAGTCCCAAGCAAACAAATAGATGGGCTTTACTCATTTTCGCTATCTTACAAAAGCACACATGTATCAAAATTCACAATCTTTATTTTGGCCAGATGTTCGGCCAGGTAGTCGTGTTCTTGGCAGTTCTTAATCTAAAATTTGCAGCAGCCTCTTTGCGAGATTTACCACTAAATAATAATACGGATAATAATACAAGATAAGCTCTGGCATTTGTACCATAGAGATCTGGCATTTGGTAACTTTTAAAAAAGTATCGTAGGACCCCACGACAACCCTATCCCATAAAAAATTTAAAAATTCGAATTCGGAGGTGCCAGGAATGAATGTTTGTAGTGCGTTTGGCGTTGACAACCCTATCCCATAAAAATTTTAAAATTTCCTTCGAATTCCGGAGGTGCCAGAATGTTTGTAGTGGTAACCGTAGGACCCGGTCTAATATGACTGTAGTGCGTTTGGCGACTGACAACCCTATCCCATAAAAATTTAAAAATCTCCTGTCGAATTCCGGAGGTGCCAGGAATGTTCGTAGTGGTTCGGAATTAACTTTAAACAGTAGGACCCGGTCCCATAAAAACCCTATCCCATAAAAATTTAAAGATCTCCTGTCTCGAGAAATTTTCCAGTAGGCAGAAAATTATTATCATTAGTATAGTTGCAAATGATGCCTGTCTCTGTGCTAGTCGGGTAAAACCCTGGACTTTTTACATTTGTCAACATGCACTGCACTTGACTTTTATGACTTATAATTCTGGTAAATTTACCAAGGCTAAATTTTATTGGGTTGCTAGAGTTCTTATAACGAACATCACTACAGTTTATTGTAGGAAAAAAAAGTAGGTAGACGGGCTTGGCCTACCATGGAATTGTTGCGCCAAGCGAATGAAGAAAGAATACAGGATAATAATACAGTTGGTAATATTACTCATGTCTGTGACAATCGTATGTCGCGCATCTGTTATGGGTGGTACTAAATGAGTAACGCTGGTGGCTATAGCTACTTTGCCCCCAAAAAATAAATAAAATTTTAAGTTCACGAAGATGTATTTTTGAATAGTAAAGATTAAGGACAAAGAGTTCAATAATTTTCAAACTGCATACGGTATTAAAACTGCCGTGTTAATGATGAATAATTCAATATTCCTTACTTTGTTGGTTCTCATTCTGTTATGAAAGTGGCATTGTGTAACATGAAGAGACGTTACTGATAAGCTGTTGCTAGGAGACTAGAAGTGAAAGGAATCGTGATTAATGAAAGCGACGAACGACGAGAATAAATGGTGGACAACACTTCAATGAAAATGCTGGAATTATTAATGGTCGATTATACTGCTATACTGTAGCAAATTTGACAGATTTTCTGGCAATAAAATGCATGAAACAATGCATAAATTTAGTGATAAACCGAAATATTTTAACGTCAAAGGAAATATGCGCCCTAATTTCTATTGTATATGAAAAAAAATAACAACTAACGATTTCATAATTTTCTTGTTTTGCATATGGATATGTTGTAAGCAATAAATAAAAATTCATTATTAAACTAAGTAATAATTTTAATTGTATCCCAGGTAATATGTTACTTATTTAAACTTTATTCAGCTACGTAGCTTCTATCATGATCCATTTTACAAAAATGAATGATAAATAACTTCTTAGTGGTCTTAATAAAGATAATAGTTAATTATTTGTAAAAAACATACTAGGGAAAACAAAGGGAAAATAAATGTACTGCAGAGTATTGTCAAAGGGTGCCATCAGTCTATCATACAATCATTTTTAATGGTTGTAAAGTACTTTAAATTTTATCTAATACTTCCAAAATGGGGCCTGATGGCAGAGTGTGTGTAGCGTTTTAGCGTTCAGTGCCACAGGTTTGGAGTTCGAGTTCCAACGGGGTCATGGGTGTTTGTAGTGGTTCGGAATTCAATTTAAACCGTAGGTACAAGACTAATATTTTGCAGAGCGTTTGGCGTAAGTCTGACAACCTAAAAACAAAGCATATGCCTCTAAATCTGCCTATAGGCAGACGGGCTTGATCTACCATTTGATTTGTTGCGCCAATGAAGAAGAATATACTTAAAAATATTTACATAATTCCCTAAACAGTTTTAATAGATCAACTTCATTTAATTTGTTTTAAAGATTAATGAAGAAGATTTCAATGAATTATTTTTTTAGATTAATAAAATTATAATTGAAGATAGAACTATATATTTAAATTAATTATGCAATTTAGGTTTCTTAATTAATCATAAATTCTATATAGTTAAGAAAATAAAGGATATTTTAATATATATATATAGTTAAAATATATATATATAAATATTTTTTTGTTTTAATTTTTATTAAACAATATTTGATAATATTTAAGTCACATTAAGTTGTAGAAAATAAATTAAATATCAAACTCTGAATATATAAAAAAAAATATATATTATATCTATATTATTTTCATAATAGTATGAAATAAAGAGGGGAGGCAGATGAATCATTTAACGCCGTGAGATTTAAGTTAATAATTTCAAATTGTTTTTGGATACTGTCCAAGAGGTTAAGCGCCGTTTAAACAAATTTCGGATTAAATCACATACTTTATATTTAAAATTTAGGGAAGAAATTAAAAGAAATTAAACATAAAAAGTTGTATACAGCTACTTAACTTACGTTTTGAAAAATTTACTACACAGCAGTGCGAGTTAGACTTTTTAGTTAATGTTTTGATAAGAGATTGAATAATAAATTAATTTTTCATGTTATTTTTAAATTGTGATAAATTATGTTGCACTGTATCTTATCTACAAACATAATTGTCTTATGTAATTATGCATTTGTGTATTATTTGCAAATTTAAACAAATATCAAAGGATTTAATTTATTAAATCAACAGGGAAATGCACTGTAAACAATTATTCTATTTGAGCTTACAAACTCTGCAATAAATTTTAAATAGTTTTTATTTTGGTCACTAAATATTATACGAGATAAACTAAAAAAAAATTTAAACTGACTATTAACTTTAAGTGGCTCTTATTTGAATAGTTATATTTTTTTTTTTTACTGTACTTCTTTCTCTTCAATTACATATAAATGTTTGCTATGACTGCCATTTAAATCAACCTTATAAAAGTTACTTTAAATGTTATTTTATACACTACTTGATAAAAAAAAATACTCAGAAAGAAAATTACTGTACTACAACATTAAATACTTTTTGTTTAAATGCACACATTTGACTTCTCAAAGAAAAGCTAATTCACCAGAGAGTTAAAAAAAGTGATTTTTCAAGAACTTTTTACCAAATGGCCAAGTTAAATATTTAACAGCAGAATATAGTTTAATATATTCCTTGAAAATTCTGGAAAGCCTCTCTACATTTCATAAGGAAATCAAATCTTTGACAAACTACCTCTATTAAATAATTCAAAAGCGTTTGTTAAATCTTTAGATATATATATAACCCAAATACTGCAGAAAATTAATAGACATTGAGTAAATGCTTTCCTTTGAAATCGATTCCCCCAGTACCATACTTCAACTAACTGAAAATGATCGATTATTTAGTAATGAACCTATAAATCGACTTAATTTATACTATCGTAAGTCTATAAACTATCTGGCACCATTAGATTCAAGGCTTAGGTCTTGGAATAAATTATGACAGCAAGTTTCTGTTTTTGCATTTGATAAATATTAATGAACCTTTATAACTGTACATTGATCTGCCATTTATTTATTTATTAGAAACATTCCCGCGTTGTTTGGCAACGCTATGAAATGGAAAGATGTCAGTAGTGTTTGCGTCATTAAATACCACTCTCCCTTATTCACAAAGGGAGTTTTGATCTGCTTCTTCAACGCTGAAAACTAAAAAAGGTTTGTTGAATATTCATATGGAGCGCGTGTATATTATTCAGCCACAGAGGGATATAAAAACATAAAATGCAGTTTAAATTTTTGAAATATTTTATGCTTCTAAAAAGCAAAAATAATAAAAGTAGAAAATCGATTATAAAATCGTAGCACTCTGATGACTATTCCATAACGTAAATTGTTCAAACAAAGCATATACATATATATATACAGGGTTATTATAAACAAAATACCACATTCAAAATATTGTAAAAAAAAGAACAACTCGTTACAATGAGTTGAAATTTGAACTGATGATATTTAAAGAATGGTGAAAAGGTGTGGAATCAATAAAAAGATCCACTGATTTTCCCATCAATTTGATATGACCTTTCCATAGTGGATATGCTTTCCATTAACAGTGTCACAATTGGAAGGCATTTTCAGTCAAAAACCGAAACAATCCAGTACACTGAACACTACAGTTGTTTTAATGTTGAACTCATGCCAAATACGTTGTCATTTCGTATTAAAAATATCACGGGCAGCCGAATTCCCTTTCTTTATGTCGCTTACAGCACCATCTATTAGTACACTTTGGAATGTTTTTATGCCATACAATGCCCACCTTATTCAATTGAAATTTGAACTCATTGTGACTAATAGTTATTTTTACATAATCTTGAAAGCACCTTTATAATTATACATTGATCTGCCATTTATTTATTTATTTATTAGAAACATTCTCGGTTGTTGGGTAACGGTATGAAATGGAAAGATGTCAGTAGTGTTTGCGTCATTAAATACCACTCTCGCTTATTCACAAAGGGAGTTTTGATCTGTTTCTTCAACGCTGAAAACTAAAAAGGTTCGTTGAATCATATGGAGCGCGTATATTATGAAACCACAGAGGGATATAAAAACAGAAGTTGCAGTTAATAAAATTTTTAAAACATTTTCTGCTTCTTAAAAACAAAAATAAGAAAATCGATTATAAAACCGTAACACTGTGATGATTATTCGATAAAGTAAATTGTTCAAATGTAGCACACACACATATATATATTATATGTTATAATTAAAATTGTGTGGTTATAATTAAAATTCCCCTTTCAAAATACTATAAAAATGAACCACTCTTCGCAATGAGTTGAAATGTGAACGAAGAAATATACTTGAAGAATGGTGAAACGGTATGGCATCAAAAAGAAAGTTGCAAAACTTCCATTAGCTCTATTATCAGTAACTCATTTTTATTCCTTACTGAATAAATTTATATTGCAAGAGTCAATTTGCTCTTAAGCAAAATTATGTGTGTTGAAGGGATGTTAAAAAAATTAATAAATGCATTGTTATTTCATCTAACAATGTGAACGACAATTCAATTAGCTTTTTAATACTATAAATAATTTATAACAAATTAATGGTTTATATTTAAAATATAGAATGAATTACTATACGTATTTTATTCAAACATTGTGATTTCACACATACCACATAACATAGTATATTCTTACATTTGATATTAGGCTTCTATAAAGACTCCTTTGAATTCAATACAACGCTTGCAAGTCTGCAAACTCCTTCTGAATACCTCTACTCAAACACTATTGAGTTCCGATGTCACACCCGCTTTCATTTCCTGTATCGGTCTGTAAAGAAGCCTTTATAGGCTTTCCTTCTGCAAAGAATTGATTGTAAGAGGCCGGTAAGGATACAATGCTTTGACAAAAAAGTTGGATAAGAACTTGAGACTTTGTGTCTTAAATACGATGAGACAAAAAACTAAGGTCATGAGTGTACAAATCCTAAAAGGAGCCAGCCAAGGAAAGTTTGCACTTCAAAATCAGAAACGACAATGATTCTAATTACCAACAGGTTTCTCAACATTCATCTTGAATTGTACCCACTGTGACTGTGCCATTCTACAAAGCTGTTTTAAATCGGAATTTAAAATGATTGAGGAATACGGAGCACGAGTTATTGGGCAGGTTATTAACTGTTTCTTTGCAGTTGCTATCTGACCAATCACTATCTATGAAAATTGCTATCTCCCAATCTATCCTTGTGCAGCACATTTTATCGAGAAGGAAGGTTGTAGGCTTGAACCACTCCTGTTTTTACCAGATCTGTCTGCCCTAGACTATTTTTAGTTCTCAAGTTGAAACTGAAGATAAAGGTTCAGCGGTACGAGCCGATTGAAGAGATTGAAGAGGACATAATATCGGAACTCGATAGTGTTTCAGTGAGGGCGTTCCAGATGGTATTTGCGGACCTGTACACTTGTTTTCAGCGTTATATTGAATGTATGTAGACGCTTAATATAAACTGTAAGCATATCTTCAGTGTTACATGGGTTTTTTGAGTCATAATTTTCTGAATGTATTTTCTGTGTATATAGGTAAATAAATTTCAATTGACAAAAGTAATATACAAATGTGAAATTATCTGCATATAAGAATTATGTGAAGACATCTAAAAAAATATAAATTTTACTAAGTCCCTTATTCTCTTTAATTTCAACAAGAATTAATTTAAAATTTTATATCTATGACAGTGCATTATCATTCAAAGCATTCAAATTTGTAGTTTTAATTTGTAAGCCTATTTAATGGTGAGAAAATCTTAAAAACTATAAAAAAAAAAAAAATTCAAATGTTTTCGTGTACTATCAGCACTACCTCCTTCAATCTGCTAAATTGCTCATCTTCTATAAAGAATATTGAACTGTTTGAATTATTTTCTTCTAGATTTCACAAATAATTTAGAATGATGCAGGTTGGAATTAATGATTTCAATGAAGACTCAAGGATAACTGTCCACTCATTTACAATTTTCACTGTCGGGGATCTGAGAAAAATATAAACATACAGACTCACTGTTGATAGAGAATATCAAAATTTTCAAGGAATTTACAGCAAGTGTCTGTTACCATGTCTGTGCCACGTAATTGGAATCTTCTTTGCTTATATGTTTGCTAATGCACTGGGTCATGAGCATACGATACAAAATATTGATTTTATATTAAAAGTATAGATTTCTTTGATTAAATAAAAGCAAATATTTTAGTTTCGAAGTTATTCCCATCTAATATTTGTTGATCTACATTATATTTACTAATTGCAGTCAATACTTATATTGCTATATTTCTATTGCTGCATTATAGTTTTCTAGTAAAGACAATAAAAGCTCTACGAATGTTGAAATTTTTTTTATTTGGTAGATATTTTATTTTTAATATTATTTCTCTCTAGATATTTTAGTTTACAATATATTACGGAATCTATTAGTTTGTCCAGCTATTAATCCAGAATTTATTCAAGGTGCTTTATTAGAAAAGACGTGTTTCGAAAAATGAAACAAAAGACGGGGACTACCTGAAAAGCTGTTCATCAACGTGGAATCCAAGCGAATAAATAATTAAATGGACACGACGAAGCAAGGTGAGATGGAAAATTAATCAAATTACGGAGCACTGCATTGAATAAAATACATGGGACTGAATATTTCATTAAAGAATTGATAATGTAACTAATCACTACATCAGTAACGTGCAATATTTCACGTTAAATATTACTTCAAAGAAAACCAAGAATGACTAATTGTGACCGCAATATTAATTAAACTGGAGCAAGATTTCAGTGCATTCGTGATAGAATTCATTTGTGTCTTAATTTAAGTAACTCGAAAGTTAATGATGTCGGAAAAGGCGACAAGAAAGGTTCTGCTCTATAATTTAACTTTCGAATGTATTTCCGTACGCCATTAAGCCTCCATTAAATTGGCCTACGGTAAATGACATCTGAAGTAAATTGAAATATCTGAAAGCAGTTCAATATTTCCCAAGAAATATTTAATTTAAACTCTTGCATGTTTGGGAATATGTGCTAGTAAATTCCATCAATGGATTTCAAACACATTTAAAATGGATTAATTTATTAATTTTTTAAAAAAAATTATTTCAAAGTTCCATCCTGTAATGATATTACTAATTTTATTTCACATGTTAATTTTGATTACAAGTCAAGTTTTCACAGGTTAAGATTCAAGTCAAGATTTGATATAAAATGTCAAGTTTTCTCATGGCATATTATGTTTCATGAAAATTTACAACAAGTTTTCTTTTTGTGGTTTTCAATGACAGCTTTTTTGTGTGAGTTTTTGTGACAGCAAATCCTTTAATGTAGATAGGTACTTTCTTTATTGGCACAACAACCCCATGTGGCCAAGACCGTCTATCTACTGGCAGATAGGTACCACATGGCAGATAGATACCACATGGGAAGGTACCACTACACTGATATTCCTTTACATGGTGGTATTTGATTATTTGCTTTTTTCCATTTATTGTATACTTTTGTTTGTCTTTTTAAATTAACAGTTCAGTAAAATGTATGTTTTTAATTCATTATAAATTATTTAAAGCGACTTATGAAAAGATTGTTTTTCCCATTTTCGTATTAATATATCAAATATTTCTTTAAAAGTTTAAATATTGTTGTAGCAGGATAATGTATAATATTATTTAGCTAGTGTATAATATACAAATTTATTTATATATAGTTTCAAATATATACACTGATATTTGTTAAACATTTTGTAATAATTATAAAATAATGCCATTAGTAACGATAAATGGCATCTGAGTAAATTGAAATATGTTTCTTGAAATATTGAAAGCAGTTCAATATTTCCAAGAAATATTTAATTTAAACTTAAATATTGGGAATAAATGCCAGCGAATTCCATCAATGACTTTCAAACACATTTAAAACGGACTAATTTATTAATTTTTAAAAAAATCATTAAATTATTAATAACTGGAATAATTTATTGATCAAATCATGTTCCCATCGCATAGAAAATTTACTAATTATTACTAATTTCATTCACATGCTAATTTTTATTGAATATAGGGTTGACATATGCATGTTAATATATTTGAAGTATTCGCTAATACAAATTTTACTGTATTTCTTATATTGTAACAGGAAAATAAACGTCAAGTTTTTCATGGTTTACCATGCTTCACGTAAATTTACCACAATTTTTTTTTCTTTTTGTGGTGTTTAAGGACAGCTTTTATTTGTGGTTTTTGTAACAGCAAATCCTTTAGTGTAGATAGGGTACCTTCTTCATTGGCACAACAGCCCCATGCGGACAAGACCGTCTGGATAAGCATCACATGGAAACATGGGAAGGTACCGCTACACTGGTATTCCTTAGCAAGGGGTATTTGATTATCTGCTTTTTTTGCCCTTTCTTGTGCACTTGTTTGTCTTATTAAATTAACAGCTATTTAAAATTTCTATATTAATTATATTAATTAATTATTAATTATTTTATATTAATTATTAATTATTTTTATATTAATTATTAATTATTTTATATTAATTATTAATTATTTTATATTAATTATTAATTATTTAAAGCGACTCATGAAAATATTGTTTTTCTATTTTCGCATGAATATATCAAATATTTCTTTAAAAAGTTTAAAATTTTGATGTAGCATGATTACATATGCTATATAGCTAATGTATAAGATAACAATTCATTTATATATAGTTTTAAATATATACACGTATATTTGTTATCATTTTGTGATAATTATAAAATTATTCCATTAATATGTTGTATAATATATATAATATTATATATGTATACATACACACACACACACACACACACACATACATGTACACATATACATAGCATATAGCTCAAATCTTTAAATGAGCTATACACAACTTATAAGAAAGATTTTCTTTGCTCATTTAGCACAGAAAATTCTTTTTCTCACGTATATTGTACCTTAACTATTCACATTAAGAAGTCTGTGTAATCAACTTTTCGATTTAATGTCTTTTTCAGTAACATTAAATAAATGACGTCTGCATGTTAAAAATGACTTTCAACAGTTTTATTTACTTTAAAAAATCAGTCCTCATCACAAACTGAATATTTTACTCAATTTAAAAGAAATTCTTATTACGTATTTGATACAAACGTATTTTATGAATCAGACTCAACGACAAACATCTGCTTCGTTGCGACATATTACTAAAAAGATTATTGATTTTAGTCAGTATAATCCTCAGTTGAATACAAACTGATAATAGTATTACATTTCGAAATTGATGGTATATTATTTTTCGAAATATATATTAAAAGAAGTTATATATTATATAGTTTTCTGATTACTTTTCTAGCAGTTTAATTCTCGGAATATTACAGTAAAAGCAATAATATAATGTAACAATCTTAATATCCAATGAAATAAAAAAATACATTCCACGAAACTCAATTCGTAAATACCCTGAGCTGTGGAAAAATGCTTTTAATATATAACTAAATTCATAAAATATTCTAGATATTTTAGAGAATTTCTTCAGAGTGAATTAGATTGCAATATAAAATGTAAAATATTACTTCACAAATATTACAGATTCCAAAAGTCACATCATATTACAGATAAATTCTTATAATCCCTTTTTTATTTTTTTTCTAATATATATTCGCAGACGTGAAAAAAAAAAGAATCATTTCGTGTTTCACAATATTTTACATCAATCGATCAATATATTTACGACGTTGAAATGTTTCCTATTTTGCATATAAGAAAATAAAAGAAATGATTTAATTAACCATTAAAATTAAAAATTGCAAAAAAGTTGAATTTTTATACAATTTATCTTTAGATTTAGAATTAGATCTTGTTTTCTTTAAATCTTCCTCAATTTTAAGGTTTAGTTTTTAATTTAAGCGACACATTTTTGCAGTTATCTTCTAAAATTCAGGTTGGGTTTGGTTTGTCGTTCTACTGTCATTTTATGTAAACTTTAGGCTAATTAGACTGAGACCTACAGTCTAAAGTGGATTCCTAACCACTAACAAACATCCATGATACCGTCAGAAATTGATCCTATAGCTGTGGTACAAATGCAAGAGCGCAAGCCATTTGACCATCAGGCCATTCTAAATTTCGTTTGGTTTGGTTTGTCGCTCTACGGTCATTTTGTACATACTTTAGGCTAATTTGACCAGGACCTACAGTATAACATGGATTTCTAACCACTACTAACAAACATCCCTGTCACCGAAAGGATTGAAAACTGAAGCATGTAGTACCAAAGGCCAGAGTGTTATCCAATTGGCCATCATGTCTCTCTAAAATTCAGGAGAAACTGCTATAAAACTTTGTAAGAATAACATGCAAGTACACCAATTATTTTGAATAATTAGTTAATTTTTGCCATAAATATTAACTACGTCCTAGACACAGTTAATAAGTAGTTCCTTAAAGTAATACATGACTTTTTTTTTTTTTTTAGATTTTAAATCATTTTCTATTTCATTTAGTTAATAAACAGCTACAATATTCAAAATCAGAACAAAGAATTGCGTCATATTTTGACAAAGCCAAGTTAAGAAAAAAAAATGAATCTCTAACTCCCATTGCACACTAAAGATATTTGACGAAGATTTTTCTTTCAAGAAATATCCGTATTTATGCATGACTGAAGGCACAATAAATAAGAAATACCAGTCCAAAATAAAGTAAAAAAAAAAAAACTGTTTCTTCAATCTCACTGCTCGAGAGATTCTGTATCCTACAACTAGTTGGGAATGGCCTCACGGATTGTTTAAAAGGATTATTTGAGAAGAAATGCACCCAAATGTTACGCTCTGAAATTTTACATAAATCTTTAAACCTGTCCTCACCGAAAATAACAGTGGAAATACTTTTAACGGAATGGGATTTCTCTGAAAAAGCATCTCTCTCTGATCTGACTTTCAATTTAGAGAGAGAGTTCTTTCCATCAACACGGATGGTAAAACGGCTTATAAGCTTCGCCTATTTTCGCTGTAGATTAAATTGTATTTACTATGATGTATTAAATTTTTATTGTTTCCTAACCAACTGTAAAAAAAAAAAAAGAATTTTTCACGCTAGAATTAATATGTGGTATTTATTAACCTATCAATTCTTTATCTGGTATTTCGATTTTTTTTCTTCATATTGATTTGTTTGTCAATCTGAAAATAAATCCAAATGCGATCCTTAAGTTAAACTTAAAAACATTTCTGCAGATACTTTATAGGCAGTTTTGGGATGTATATTGAATATTGCTTGAAAGAATAAAAATGTTGATGGTTAGTTTTATTATTTTTTTTTTTGGATCACACGAAACAGTTGGTTTGTTTCTGGGGATCATTTCAAAAATTATAATGCTGAATGTTAATTTTAATTGTTGGGAATCATAATTAAATTTCATCAAGTTCTGTTGCAAAAATCCTACTTTAATTAAATATTAATTTCGCTATTTAGAAAAACAATTTTATAGCTGTAAAGATGCGTAATTACTAAAATATAGGAAGTTTAAAATTGTATAATCTACTGAAACTTTGCTCTTATAAGTTTTTTTTTGAATCTCGAATTTTTTTCCCATTTTTTCCCAAGAAAACTTCCCAAAGCTAGAACCTAAAAAATGTTATGTATAGAAATTCAATAATACTGAAATACATACATTAAGATATCTCAACGTGCATAAGAACAGTAAGAATTGTCTTGCTTGTAGTTGCAACTATTATATTCAATCAGAACTTAGACTTATGTTTAATTCCTATGGCGATCCTAAATTTTAAGGACATGCAAATTAAAGAAATGCTACTAAAATTATAATAATTTTAATGACTTGAATAATACAAGTAATTATAAAAACTCAAACAAGATGAATTAATGTTTCCTATAACATAAGAAATATCAGCAGAAAATGTGTATATGAACAGATATACGATAAAAATATTTCTGAACTGTTTAAAAAAAGAAACATTAAATAATTCATAATAAAACATAATAACATATTTCAATACATTGTTATAGAATATAGAATTACACATATTTTATAACTATTCAATAGATAAACTTATATTGTAAACGTGCCTCACACTGGCAAGATCGCCCCCTGTGGCATTCAGGAGAAATGATTAGTAGCCCTCGAGACTCTCATCCAATAGGAAGTCAGCGTACCCAGGTGCATTAGTTAGTCTACGATTCTCACCCAGAGAGAAAGCATATTTCGCGCATCCAGCGCATTGCTGAGTTTCGGGTTTTAGCCTTAGAAGAGGAATCTTTCAGCGAATATATGTCTTTAAATATTGTATTCTCCCAACGCTTCTGTAGCTCTAGAAATTGTGTCTCAAATATCTCAACCTAACCACACCCAGTTACAAAATTGTTGGCCAACCCGTACACTTCAGTGTGGCCTATGAAAGTATGACCCGTATTTATGCCATTACATTATATATTTTTATTACAAAACATTTTTTAAATTTTACTTGTTTTAATTTTCTTACAAAAAATTCAAAAAGTTGTTTAAATTTTATTGAATTTCATTCCTTTTCTTATATCATTCTTTAAAAAAATTTAAGAATTTTAAAAGAACTCAGGAAAACAGAAACATCTGCTTTCTTATTACTGGAAAAAAAATTGAAAAATATATTGTTTTAAAAATTTAGGTATTGTCAACGAAAATATGTCACATTTTTGAAATCTGGAAAGAAAAAGACAACTATTCGAGAATATTTCTAGCATTAAAAGGAAATGAAAACAGTTGTTTTCAGCATTATATAAGAATTTCGTAAGGCAATAAACAATGTGAAATCAAATTTCTAAAGTGCTGTTACTTCGGTGTCTTTTATCAGAATTTTTTTTTTTTCAGATGAAAGTGGAAGTTTTATTAGTATTGTGTATTTCAAATTTTAAATTAACTATGCACAACAAAGAGCTAAGCAGTTTTCTTGCAAAAAATAATTTTTGTGCGAGATTTAGAGCAGAAAATAATTTTGCTTAACTAATATGTTGATTTCAAAGTTACCGATTGATTATTACCTTGATTTCAACGATTTATTCTGAATAATAGTGAAGTTGAAATGGTCTAGAAACAATGTTAAATAATTCTGGTTAAAAAAAAGCATCGAGCAAATTATTTAATTATGCAGTTATTTTATTTTTTTCTGTCTCTTTTTTTTTAAGATTAATTTGGTTTTTTTCCAACATCATTCATTTTAATATGCATGTTAATCAAATAAAAGCATTAATATCAATACATGAAAATTATGTTAAAAAATAATTTGTAAATTTATCGTTTTTAAAATATAGATTTTTATTAAAGTTAACAAAACCAACAATTATTCGATTTTATCTTAAAAACAGTTTATTTAATTTGACACCAATAAAATAAGATAGCATTGATAAATGTTATAATTACCACTTATTGACTTAATTTGCAGTTGCATTTAAAAAGAACTCTACTTATAGATTTGGTTTGGATTATTTTTGAACACTTTAGGCTAATTTGACCGGGATTAGTTTTTTGCACCACACATCTCACCGCCAGTATTCGAACTTGAAGCCAGTGGTACCAAATGCAGAGCTCTACCAATTGACACTCAGGCCACTTTGTACTTTTTGAAGCATTTGAATAACGAAACAAACATGATGATCCTTAATTATATTTTTAAAATGAAAAATTATATAAATAAAAATAAATCCAGATATTTGCTCCACCAGGATTCGAACCAGAAGCATGTTGTACCAAAGTACAAAATGTTAGCCACTTGGCCATCAAGCCGTTTTCTACTTATAGAAGAAGATTTGACATCACACTACCTAGTTGTAAATATTTGCTGAAATTTAAGTAATAAAAATAAATGATGAAATGATAATTCATATTATTTAAGGAATTTCACCATTTGCGAATAAAAATCACAGACTGAACCCACAATTCTCTTACAGCTTAAAATAAATACGTTTATTCCATTGACAGCTGTTTTAGAATTCTACGACCAAAGTAGCTCACAAAAAGAAAACCACCCCTATACATTCTCTCATTCCGGGAAAAGTGCATACATGCTTTCTGTTTGAGTACTTGTTTTTATTTTATTTTTGGAGGGTTGTCTACTGTTTTTATAGAAACGAGTATCATGGCTGGGTCACGTATGCTGTCCAATTGGTTTCAGATTCTAACACTTAACGCAATTTGTCCTGCGAAGCATCGCTGGAGCACTAACAATGACTAGTTTCTGGAGAAAGGTGCCACGGAGTGATTAGAAATAAGGTTCCAAATATTTGATGTGTTAAAAGGCTTATGATATATTAGGCAAGAGGAATTTCTTTTGTCATAATCTGTCTTTTGGGCAGATAATTAATTGTATTTCGAAAAGAACATAATATTTTTTGTGTGTAAATGAGAATATTTTTGGTAGTGGTATGAATGAAGGGTTAGTTCCAAGGGTTTCCAAATAGGAGTTTTAAAGGTTAGTTTCAAGGGTTTTTAAAATAGGGGTTTTAAAGAATAGTTCAAAGGTTTTCAAGGCAGCGGATTCAAAAGTTAATTTCAAGCGTTTTCAGAATAGGGGTTCAAAAGGTTAGTTTCAAGTGTTTCAAGATAGGGGGTTCAAAGGTTAGGTTCAAGGGATTTCGTGGTAAAAGGGTTCAAATGTTAATTACAGAGGTTTTCAAGATAGAGGGTGCAAACTTTGTTTCAAGGGGTTTAGTTTCCTTGAATTATTTTTAAAATGACAAACACACATATTTAATAATTTTACTATAGTCATCTCTTAAAATGTAAATAATTTCATAAAAAGACTTTGCAACAGAACATTTTTTTCATGTAGTTTCTTTAAATCATTGAATCACTGGGAGAAGAAGTTTCTTGGGAGATAAAAATCGAAAATGTTTATTTGCATTGTAATAAAAAGTAAAATAAAATAATGAATTTCGCATTTTTTTTTGTATATTTTTATGCAATCAATATTTCAAATTTTTCCAACAAAATTATATTTTTAATAAAAAAAAAGGCTTAAGGAAAAATATGGCGATTTGCAATCAATAACAAACTGAACCGTAGCACACGCAATTGAAGTAATAAGAAAATTATATGATACTAGTATATATATATCAGACAAACATAGTGGAGGTTCGAATCCGCTGTCATCATTATTTTAGTCAATGCTTTCAGAAATGAGGAGATTCAATGACGATTGTGACAACGATAATAAAATATCTATCATCGATTGCAAGATTGCATGGTAGTAGTTTTCCCCAGTTTTCCTTCATGCGTCTTGTAAATGCAGAACATTTAGAAAGCACTGTCCTCTTAACACTCATTGGTAGGCTGTTCGTGGCATACATGTGGTCTGCCTATGTTACATCCCCACTTTCTCACTAATATAGAGCCATTTAGTCATACATATGGTGTTTAGGTGTGGAGAAAAAAGTCTCACATGGTGGAAAAGCAGATTTTTTCTGCACAAGAGATTTCACATCTTGCTGTCCACAAGCAGCCCTTGATTTTGATGTTTATTTTTAATAAAACTTTTTTTTACGTTACAGATAATGAAATATATAATATAATTTTGTTTATTAGTGCAATTTTTTTTTAATTACTTCGCAATATATTTATTAAATGAAACACATATCAATCAGCATTACTTTTGAGGAAAAGAAAGGGAAAGAAATCGGTAATTAATCTTATTCCTACAAAAATCATTAATGCAAATCACTTTGTTTTAAAACATTTAACGATATTGTTTTTAAACATATATTATTACAAAAAAAAAGAGATCGGTGCTGCCTTGTCTTTTTCAGAATTGAGGATATTCTGTTTATAATGGGATAAAAGAAGCTGAACAGAAAAGTGTGTATATGGCGATAAATCCGTAATCCGGTTAATCTTCGTGCTAAACTTATGGCTAAGAGTACGAATACTACATATGCCATCTCTGCGAGCATTCATTCTAATTTGTAGAACTAAGTAGGTGCCTGGTAGTAGGATCTTCATTGTGACTATAAATCAGCTACATAGCTGGCGTTACAGCAGCAAATAACCTTGAATCAAAGTGCCTTGTGCAAGAAACCATTATATAAAGAAAAGTGAAAATCAGTTTTTGAGAGGCATTTATTTTTTAACTTTTAATTAGATTATAATTTAAAAATGAATTTAATAAAATTGTGAGAAAAATTCCCGAAAATTAAATGATATTATATATTAAATATTTTAGCAAATAAGAAATTGTAGTTATTATAAGGACTTTTTAAAAAATACAAATAAGATATAATATATCATTTGCTTACTATATCATTTGTATAATATATCATTTACTTACTATACTATAATATATCATTTGCTTACTATTTCATTTGTATATCATTTGCTTACTATTTCATTTGTATAATATATCATTTGCTTACTATATCATTTGTATAATATATCATTTGCTTACAGAGTATTAGTGAGCGTGTATGTTACATTTATGCAAAATGATTGAGCAATATGATACGAAAAGAAAAATACATTTCCTACTTAAATTTCTTAGAAAGAAAAATTTAAGGAAATGGGTCAAAAAGAAATTTTCTACATAAAGTAAAGAATTTCAATTCCACATTTAAGTAATAATTATTAAAAACACTTATATATTTTACTAGATATCTTAATATACTTTAATACATATATTACAATTCAAATCTATTACAAAAGTGAAATGTTTAGTGTGTAGATTTATTTTTGGTAAGCGAAACATATTACTGGATAAAATTAATGTTCTTTTATTTCCAGTGCAATGAATATTATTGACAAGGAATTATATATCACCTAAAAGTAACACTTGAAATTAGGTGCAGAACCAGGATTTTGTCGTAGGAAGGGTGTTAAACTAACAGGCAACCATTTAAGAAAATTCAATAGGTCATAATAAATTATAAGTAATGAAAAAGTATCTGAGTCAAAATTTCATTTCCAAATTATTTTATTAATAATTACATAATATTAATTTGTGAAAATACATTAAAAAAGAGGGCATTGAAATTATAAGTACTAGAAAAAAATTCAATTCAATTTCTAAAACATTGCATGAACAAATTATAAATTAAAATTCTATTTTTTTTCCTTTTTTTCTACTGTGGCCAGATAATTAATTGCAGAGTATGTTAACTTAAACTGAATATTTAGTAAAACTAAGCAAGGTTTCGTTTGGTTTGTCGCTCTACGGTCATTTTGTGCACACATTAGGCTAATTAGACAGGGACATGCAGTTTAATGTGGATTCTGAACCACTAACAAAAATGCAATGTCCCCATCAGAATAAACATACAGGAGATTTTGGATCAACGCAGATTTATCCAATAATTAGTTTATCAGCAATTCGAAAATGAATGAAAATAGAAAATGTCATTTGAATGGCAATTAAACGGTTATTTATTTGATTAAGGGAAAAAAAATATTTTAATAAATTTTTAAATTATTTATCATAAAATAGCGCTTCATTTAAACAGCTATACATTACATAATGTTTCAGATATATTAACAGTTTACAAATATGTAATAAGCCGTTCATTAATTTAGCAACACAGCAATTAAACTTCTAACCTGAAGCATATGGTACAAAAAGGCCAGAGCGCTAGCCAGTTGGCAATCAGGCTGCTACTAAACAAGGAGAAACACCAGTCCAATCGACAAGTTTAAGTGTAATAATAAGAAAAATACTGATAAACCATGTAATATAAAAACAATTTTAAAGTCAATTCCTATTGTTTTTCACTATATTGCAGAAAGTCCTTTTTATAAATAATTTTCATAAATTTTTTAAATTTATCTGGCGGCATCTACTGGTAGTTATATGCAACTTAAATCTAAAAAAAAACTCAAATTAATTAATTAAATTTAATTACTGTATTAATATTTGAAAAAAACTGTATTTAAATCAGTGTCCACCACCACAAGTCCAAAAAGTTTATTTGAACTTGAGGTGGATAAATAAAAGTATTTTACTAACGATTGAAAATTTGAACAAGATATATATGTATATAGGGAGAGTGTGAGCTAATAGAAGGATTTGAAAAATAAAATAAGAACGCTGATTAGAAAAACACTGATTCCTTGAAATACTAAATATTTAACAAAAAGAAGCAATTGCACATAAGAGGAAAATGGCCTTTAGATTTAACACATGAACAGATTTCAGTTATGGGCTTGAGGTAATTTAAAGCCAGCCGGCACCCCTCTGTATAGATGTCTGCTTGAAACAATAGAAAAGAAATTCAAAAATATTAATGTAAAAATTGTTACAAAAGTATAAAATCGCTAACTTTTTTCATTTTCTGAAAATTTCTTCAAAACTACATCATCAAAACGTACAACTACATAACAAAAAAAAAAAAAAAAAAAAAAAAAAACTCAATATTTTTGGAAGAACAAATCTCAGCTGCTACTATATAAAACAAAATATATATGTAGCAAAGTTTTTGTAAGCTTGTCATTCTATACCCATTGTACATCAGAAAAACAAAAGTCAATATCCAAGTTCTATCAACTTCCATTATCTCTTTCTTTTTTGTGTGTGTGTGTTTTGAGGAATTAGATGAAACACGGCAAAATCAAAAACGACAAAGAAATATTTCTTAAGAAAAGATATGAAAAAAAAAAAAATTGTTTTTAAGGAACAAAACGCATCACAGAAAAAAAATATATATTTGACCCAATCTTTGTATCCATTGTGTCTTCCAGATTCTTTGTAGCTGTATAAACTGTTTTCGCTTTTATTTTATCAATAACACAGAGGACATAAAGTCAACAAAGGCGAATTCTTGTTGTCACCTTAAAGGCTTCAAATATTGAACATCCGATTTTACGATATCCAATATTGACCTTTCATCACCTAATTGTGAAGACAAGAACAGATTCATTCCAAAAATGGTGGAATCTTCAATTTTACTAAATCACAGAAAGAACGCAGGAGTAAGGAAAGTCTATGGTTCTTGCAGTCTATGCATTCGGCTCACTAGAGCTGTATCAGTGAATCTTATCGGTATATCGACTAATGCTAAATAAACACTCAGACGTTTACTGGACTGTAGTTAGCTTTCATTCGCCTTGGGGTCTATCCTAATCAATATGATGATTTACTCCAGCGAGCTGTGAGCAAAAATATACCTTGATATATGGTACAAAATGACAGAAAATGATTGGGCAAAATTCAATGCAGTGGACAAAGACAAAATAATCTCAAAATATTACCTTGTAAATTAGGTATGTCTTATTTTGATCAATGCAAAAGTTATGTAAATCTCATATTTCTAGCTAATTTTAAGCATAAAACAGGATTTAACTAATAGAAAGCACATAATCTTTTTGTTTTATATAAGCAAATATTATTTTAGGCTTTTGAGTACATAAATATTTTATTCGATTTTGTATCTCACATGGATTCCTTTAAAATTATAAAAGAATAAATTTATGTGATAAAAATATCTTTTTGGCTTGTTATTTATCTACTATTATCCACTTCATTGGCGCAATAGTCAGTTGGTACCCAAAGCCGTCTGCCAACGTACAGATTTCGAAAAAAGAGATGGTTTCTTTTTATGGAGTACAGTTATCAGCCCCAAGTCTAATGCCATACAATCATAATATGCATGGAACTACGGTTCAAAGTAGATTCCGAACCACTACAAACACCCATGGCCTGGAATCGAACCAGAAATCTGTGACACCTAGCGTCATAGCACTCGTGCTTCCTCCTACACAAAGGAAAGGCCGCCCGATTGTGGCGTTCAGGAGAAATGGTCAGCTGGCCTCTAGGCTCTCACAAAGAGGAAGTTTAGAGCTATCTGAGCTACCGCTAAGAAGCGTTTAATTTATAGACTCTCCTCCCAAGTGGAAATATATTTAGCATCGTGTCAAATTAGTTGGCCTACACTCTCACCCGGATATAAAGTATATTTCGCGCATTCTGCGCGTAGACGAGTTTCGGGTTTTCTGTTTAGAAATTTTTTCACGAATCTCCAACCTGTACCTCATATATCTCAACCCAACCACGCCCAGTTACAATCTGGTTGTCCATACCCGCAACACTACAATCTGGTGCCCCTAACGTATGACCTGTACACTCACACGAACATGATGTTTTTAACTGAAAAATCTATCGAAAAGTTTATTTAGTGAGTCTAAAAGAAAATAATTGAAAAACTTACGGATATGTAGAAAATTCCCTGGAGAAAACTTACATTTTCCAATAACTACTTTAATCATATTACGTCGAACACATATTGAAAAAAAAAAATCATTTTCCAATTCACTACGAACTAAAATATTTTCAAAGAAGGAAAGGAAATTTCGAGAAATAAATTCAATAAAATGTTATTTTATACTTTTAAAGAGCATAAAATATAAGTAAGCATATATTCAAGATGAAAACAAAGCTTTTTACTGATTAAATACCTTATTTCATATGTCATGTTTGTATTTATTTTATTATACTTTTAAGATAAATGATTGTTAATATTTAATCTTTATGTTTATTAAAAATAAGCAGTTTATTTCGAGTTTTAAATTAATACGTTTTACCTAATACAGTAGTATTTAAATACATACAGTTAATATGAAATAATATTATCTATAAATATCGTTTTCATATGAATGAATATCTCACTAAGAATATTATTTCAAGAATATCTTCCAGTTAGAAGTCGAAATCAAATTTCAGCTTAATTTATTTGATTTTGCTGACAATTTTCTTATGAAAGAAAATTTATTCTGATATTTTTTAAAGACACAAATTCTGAAATTTATCATAATAAAAAGTAATGCATAATAATAAAAAATAATTTCTATTTATACAAAGTAAGTCTGGTTTAATATTTAGTAAAGTATTTTAAATTAAATAACTTTAAAAGAGAATACAATACAATACAATACATACAATACAATGTATACAATAATTATAGAATGTAAGTAATTATATAATAATAACCCATTATCTTAAAAAAAATGTGTAACAGTGATATTCTAGAACCTTAGTTAAGTTAATGTATATAACACGTAGCATTCCAAACGAAACATTGTCTTTCAAAGATAAATTATTCCGTGCTTATGCCAGAAAATCCTAAAAGTTACCACCTCCCAACACGAGGCGCTTACGTACGTTGTTAGAACCACTACAGTCTCCCCCGTTTCGGAAATCGGGAACTGCGTTGTCCATAATGTACCTTCCCTTATTATAGGGTTATAGCATTTAAAATTATTTTTAAAATATCTAATTATAATTTTTAATAATTTTAATTAATATTCTATTTTTGCAATATCCCCTTAAAAATATTTTAATTTTGGATCCATAATTGGTTAATACTATCTAGTTTAGAAATAGGTCTACGTAGAATTATAAACACGAATTTTTTATGTAAACCTATATAAGCCTGATTCATGGTGCGGTGATAACGTGCACAGCTAGCATGCAGGAGGGATCAGGTCAGAATCCATTGATGCTGTCAATTGCTGTTGCTGCTTTCAGAAAAACTCGATTGCGATAATGGTGAGTAAAGTATCTCACATTAATAGCCAGACTGCCTTGTGGGAATGATAAAGCTATTGCTTTATACAACACTTAAATGTTGTGCGTTTACTTCTAAAATTTCTCCCTTAAGTTAATGAACATCCCCTTGCATCTCGTTGATAGACCATTCGTGACATACATCACAGGACATGAGGTCTACAGATGTTAAATAATTATGTACACAATGAATCTTTCAGACAGCACTTTAGTAAAACGTAAAATAATGATCGAATGATATTCTTAAAAAAATTTCGGCTGGTAATACATTCATGGGCCTGACTGCCGAGTGTTTAATACTCTAGCTTTCGGTGCCACATGTTTCGAGTTCGAATATCGGCGGTGCCATGTATGCTTGTAGTGGTTCGGATTTAACTTTAAATAGTAGGTCCCGGTCTAGCAGAATTGTAGGGTTAAAACCCTACCCCGTAAGAAGAAAAACATCCCCTGTCTCAAAATATGCCAGAAAGCAGACGACCTAGGATCACCATGGGGCTGTTGTGACCACTGATAATGATGAATATATTTATAATGAGTCCATCAGTCTACACGTCCATCATTCTACTGAACTTCAAAATTCAAAAACAAACTTTTATTTACTTTACAGCTTTATTAAAAAACGTTTTAAAGGCCAATAAATGTATCTTTGAACGTTTTGATCGCATAAACATATTTATTTCGTTTTATTTTTCAAGGCAACACATTTTAGACAGAAAAAAAAAAAACTAGAAAAAAAATTATAAAAAAAACTAAAAAACTTTCTAAATATATTTCCATGCATAAATTATT
Organism: Caerostris extrusa; assembly: GCA_021605095.1. Classification (NCBI taxonomy): domain Eukaryota; kingdom Metazoa; phylum Arthropoda; class Arachnida; order Araneae; family Araneidae; genus Caerostris; species Caerostris extrusa. Next base: position 30,692 of record BPLR01014245.1, read on the forward strand.
CGTCATAAAATAAATATTCCATGAAACATTTTCACGAACCACTTCACAATTGATACAAAAATACCACTCATAAATTAAGTAAAACATTTCATTTAAAATTTCAAGAATTCGTTATTATTAATAGGTATTTCTTTTCACAATTTTCAATGAATAATATTTAACAATTTATAACAGCATAATGGAAAAAAAACATTTCTTTCATGAGCATACAATTCACTGTTTTTAATACGTTTACTGACTGCTTTCAGGCACCCATACTCAAATGTAAATAAATGCCTTCAGAGAAAAAAACGACGCAAAACAATAAATATACTTCCGTCCTAACTCAAAAGCCATTTCTTTTCATTTCAGAGAGCTAAATATTTTTTTACAACTCTGCTTTCCGAGATGTTGATCACAAATAGGGTTTCTAAAAACAGTTTACTTTAAATAATAGCATTATTAAGTGAATAAATGGGTTGTTTTTGCTACTAAATCGAATGATGTGTAGTTGTTTAGATTTTCGTAAATAAGAGTTAAGCTAATTAATAAAAAATAACGTTATTAAATTTACTTTTTTGAGAATTAAATATAAATTCGATTCATAGATTTAATAAACTATATTTTATGCAAATTAATTTTTGTTTTTTATCAAACGTTTTAAAAACAACATATGGCCTGATGGCCCAGCGGTTAGCACTATGGAGCTCGGCACGAAAGATTTCGGGTTCTGGTCCCGGCGGTACCATGGATGTTTGTAGTGGTTCAGAATCCACTGTAAATAGTAAGTCCCAGTCTAGCATGATTGTAGGGCTGACAACCGTACGCCGTGAAAAGAAATCACCGTGACCGACGATGGGGCGGTTGCGCCACTGATAATGATGATGCATATATTTACAATGAGTCAATCAGTGCACATGTCCATCGTTCTACTGAACTTCCAAAATTCAAAAACAAACTTTATCTACATTGCAGCTTTATTTAAAAAAAAAAAAAAAACATTTTAAAAGTCATTAAATGTATCTTTGAATGTCTTGATCGTATAAGAATATTTATTTCATCTCATTTTTCAATGCAACACATTTTAGATAGAAAAAAAAAAAGAAAAAAATAATAATAAAAAAAAACTTAAGCTTTCTAAATATATTTTCATGCATAAATCACAAGTTATAAAATGTTCCATGAAACATTTTCAAGAACCGTTTCACAATTGATACAAAAATACCACGCATAAATTAACTTAAAATGTTTTATTTAAAATTTCAAGAATTAGTGATTATTAATAGGTATTTCTTTTCACAATTTCCAATGAATAATATTCAACAATTTATAACAGTATAATGGGAAAAAAAAACCATTTCTTTCATGAGCAAACAATTCACTGTTTTTAATACGTTTACTGACTGCATTTAGGCACTATACTCAAATGTAAATAAATGCCTTCAGAGAAAAAAAAAAGGACGCAAAACAATAAATATACTTCCGTCCTAATTCAAAAGCCATTTCTTTTCATTTTCGAGAGCTAAATAATTTTTTTTACAACCCTGCTTTTCCGTGATGTTGATCACAAATAGAGTCTCTTGAAACAGTTTGCTTTAAATAATGGCATTATTAAGTGAATAAATGGGTTTGTTTTTGTTGCTAAATCGAATGACGTGTGGTTATTTAGATTTTAGTAAATAATAGTTAAGCTAATTAATAAATATTCTCGTAATGTTATTAAATTTCACTTTTTTGTGAATGAAATGTAAATTCGATTCATAGATTTAATAAACTATAATTTACGCAAATTAACTGATTTATTTTTATCAAACGTTATAAAAACAGCATGAGGACTGACGGCTAGTACTATGGCGCTCGGCATGAGAGGTTTTCAGGTTCTGGTCCCGGCGGTGCCATTGATGTTTGTAATGGTTCGAATTCCACTTAACTCCCGGTCTAGAATGATTGTACAGCGATGGACGTAGGGCTGACAACTCTACTTCAGTAAAAAGAAAACATCTCCTGTCTCAAAATCGGCAAGTAAGCAGACGGTCTCGCCCCACCATGGGGTTGTTGCGCCACTAATGAGGATGATAAATATATTTCTAATGATTCCATCAGTGCACACTTCCATCCTTCTACCGAACTTCAAAATTCAAAAACAAACATTTACGTTACAGCTTTATTAAAAAAAACTTAAATCAATAAATGTATCTTAGAATGTCTCCATGGTATAAACATATTTATTTCATCTCATTTTTTAATGCAACCCATTTTAAACAGAAAAAAAAAAAAAAAATAGAAAAAATAAAAAAAATAAATAAAAACTTAAAAACCTTTCTACATATATTTTCATGCATAAATAGCCAGTTATATAATATTGATTAAACATTTTCACGAAACGTTACACAATTGATACAAAATACCGCGCATAAATTAAGTAAAACGTTTTATTTAAAATTTCAAAATTCGTGATTATTAATAGGCATTTCTTTTCACAATTTCCAAATGAATAATTATTCAACAATTTATAACAGCATAATGGAAAAAAGAAAACATTTCTTTCATGAGCATACAATTCACTGTTTTTAATACGTTTACTGACTGCATTTAGGCACCCATTCTCAAATGTAAATAAATGCCTTCAGAGAAAAAAGGACGCAAAACAATAAATATACTTCCGTCCTAACTCAAAAGCCATTTCTTTTCATTTCCGTGGACAAAAATAATTTTTTTACAACCCTGCTTTTCCGAGATGTTGATCACAAATAGGGTCTCTAGAAACAGTTTGCTTTAAATAATAGCATTATTAAACGAATAAATGGGTTGGTTTTGTTCCTAAATCAAATGACGTATTGTTATTTAGATTTTTGAACTATGAGTCATTAACTAGCTCAAGTCTTAATGAAAATTCTCGTAATGTTATTAAATGTACTTTTTGGTGAATTAAATGAAAGTTCGTTTCATAGATCTAATAAACTATAATGTATGCTAATTAATTGCTTTGTTTTTATCAAACGTTATAAAATTAACATGGGACCTGATGACCGAGTGGCTAACGCTCTGGCGCTCGGTACCACAGGTTTCGGGTTCTAGTCATGGGTGGCGGAGACATGGATGTTTGTATTGGTTCGGAATCCCTTTTATTCCGTAGGTCCCGCTCTAACATGATTGTAGAGCGTTGAGGGGGTTTTGTTCACCTCATCGGTAGCTTATCTTCAAGCTACACAAACCTCCTGGGTAGTGCTAAGTCAGTAACGTCGGTGCAGCTCTTGCATTAAGACATAATAATAACTGTCTCAGTGTTTGCCCTCTGCATTAAAATAAATAAATAAATAAAAACAACATTCAATAATTTACAGATCAAGATAAAATCAGCATTCATTCATTTATCTTTTCATCAGCATTCAACCGGTTGAATTGATATTTTGCTTTCACAAGTCACCGAATTAACTGTTTCATATTATTGTTTGGGTTTGGTCATCTTATGCACATGATCTAATCTCTATGGTTTTCTTGTGCATACGAGGGCTAATTAGACCAGGAACCTACAGTTTAATGTGGATTCCGAACCACTCACAAACATTCATGCCACCGCCAGGATCCAAAACTGAAAGCTGTGGTACATAAGTACAGATCTATTGCCAATTGGACATGAGGCTGCGTTCTTGTTTGGGAAAATTCCCACAATGGCGTCAAATACATCGAATGCAATCTTATGGTCGATGTGATAACACTTAAACACATAAAGAAAGATGAACAATAACTAAGCTAATTATTAAACTTTACTTTCTGATGAATTAAATAAAATTTATTGATAGATCTAATATTGTTATATTTTATGAAAATTGCTTTGTTTTTATCAAACTTTATACAATCAACAATTTACACATAAAGACAAAATCAACATTCTTTCATTCATCATTTTATCACCATTATTTCGTTGAATTCGTATTACGCTTGTCATCAAATTAACTGTTCCATGTTCTTGTTTAGACAATGCCCAGAATGCCATCAAATGCATCGAATGCAATCTTATGGTCAATGTGATGACACTTAAACGCATTGTCTCAATCGTCAACTTGTGACCTCGTTTCTGAAAGCAGGGATTACATACACTTAGACGTGATTGAAATCTGTGCCCTACTACACAAAGGCTAGGGCTAGGAATAGTTCTATGAAAGTATTTGAAACGAATTTTCCCTCAATGTGTCAGTTTTGATGGCATCATTACTTGTTGGTAATTTGTTTACTGATATTTTTATCACACCCAGTGGATTGAATAAGGATTTTTACGCTATATAATTCTTAATGATATGTATCTAATTTGCTGGGCTGTTGCGACTAATCATCAATATCCGGCAGCGCGGGATGAACACCCTATGAAAAGTCTACACATGGATGGTGGGAAAGGGGACAGCTTCTGTTGCGATGGAGTACCCGTAGGTAAATGTCTGACTTGGCTACAAGTCGCTCAAGAATGAGGACAGTGCTTTCCGGAAGTAACTTTAATGGGAACTACTCGTATTTGCGTATCGTATGTGAGAAAACCTGGAAAACTCCGACCAGGTAGTCTGACCAACGACGCAAGATGATTAACATCACAAAATGCCATCAAATCTCTTCGTTTTTGAAACAGTGCCGAGTACAACAATGCCGCCGTATGATTGAAGCTATAGCTTGTAAATTTTAAAAACTGCATGATTTATATTCCGTACTTAATGCACATTGTGTGCTGTGTCTAACCCTCAGTGATGGTCTGACAGCCCGTGAGTTGTCTGCTCATGGATGGCGGGAAAGGAATAGATTATGTTGCGAAAGTGCACCTGTAGGTAGAAGTTGGACTTGGCTTCGTGTCGCTAAAAAGGGCAGTGGCATCAGCGAGGACCTTTAGAGGGAATTACCCCGCATTTGCGCATCGTAAGGGAGAAAACCAGGAAAACTTGCAACAGTTAGTCAGACTAACGAGGTAAAATGCTGAACATCACAAATGCCATCGAGACTCCTCGTTTTTGAGACAGTGTCTACAAATTGCCACCAACGGATTGAGAACCTCAACAATATGCTCATCAGCGGTGCAAGTTACCACTGAACCTCTGAACTGGGGCTATATCTAATTTTAGCTTACCTTTAACTTTAACTGCTGGTGTAAAATAATTGTTATTAACAAATAAATATTCATATTTTATTAAGAGCACAAATAAAATTTCAATGACTGCATAAGTATTTAATGCAGCTTGATGACCAATTGGTTACCGGTTGTTTGATCTTTGGTATTACATGCTTCATGTTCGAATCCTGGCGGTGTCATGAATGTTTGTTAGTGACTCGGAATCCACGTTAAATTGTAGGTTTCGGTCTAATTAGCTAAAAGTGTGCACATAATCACAATAGAACGGCAAACCAAACTGAGTACGTATTTTCTTTTAAAATTTAATACTATAGAATTAATATCTTATTGCATTTATAAGAGATTGAAATACATAATAACTATCATTTATTCAAATAATTAATATTGAGTGTTTATATATTAAAAAAAAAAAGTGTTCTAAATTGCCTAGGAGAGACATTTAAATAAAACTTTGCCGAGGCAATATGCAGTTAATATTATCCTTCGCTGTAACCGAAAACTATGTAGCCGAAACTGGTTAAATTTTGCTAGTTACGACACGCACTGGTTGTTTTCCTTAGTGCTTTAATGTAATTAAAAGATATCAAGAACCAGGAAGCACATTCAAATATGGGTAACCAATTAAAACTTTCTACTCTTGCTTCAATGGAAAACGTCTGAATTAATTGTTAAGTAATTAAGCAATTCAAACTGCAGTTCATTGCTTTTAACTTCCATCAAATCAGACGCTTAATTAGAACGTGTTCTTTCATTACTTTTAAAATCAACGAAACTTCTACAACTCGAGTTCGATGAGTGAACGAATGAATGAACGAATCCCGTAAAATAAGAATTTGTTGTGGGGATTAAATCAATTTATTTTTATGCGGCTAATGATAAAATTGAACGAGTTATTGTGCGATGTAAACTGAAATGTTGATTAATTTAAAATAGCACACACTATTGGTTAATGAAAAAGTTTTTTTTTTTTTATTATTATTAGGAATGCATTCACCAAATCTGAATTATAAAAAAATATTTCCTTTTTATATTGATCTATGAATGGAAAACGTTGAAGTGTTTTGGTAATAGCTGTGAATAAAATAATGTAACGTTCATTTATTTTTATGTGGCTAATGATTATACTGAACGAGTTATTGTGTGTTGTAAACTGAAATGTTGATTAATTTAAAATAGCAAAAACTATTGGTATATTGCAAAAACTTTTTAAATTAGAAATGCATTTGCCAAATCTGAATTTTAAGAATAATATTTCCTTTTTTTACAATGATTTATGGAATAAAAAAGCAAGCAGACATCATGAGAAACGCTGAAATGTTTTGGTAAGACATCAACATTCATTTATTTTTTATGCGGCTAATGATAACATTGATCAAGTTAATGTGCTCTGTAAACTGAAATGTTGATTAATTTAAAATAGCAGACACTATTGGTATATTGCAATTTTTTTTTTTATTATAAATACATCAAATTCATCAAATCTGAATTATAAAAAATAATATTTGCTTTCTATGACGATTTATTGAATAAAAACGCAAGCAGGCAATACGGGAATGCTGAAATGGTTTGGTAACAGTTGGAATATATAATGTATAGCAGCTTTTCATTTTTTCAAATTCGCACATTTTACCTCTATTGATGCGATACTGAATTATTTTATCAGTGATAGTTAACTATATGTCCATTTTTGAAATCTTGAATGAATTGGTATGCATTTTGCTGAAAAATATTTAAAAACATTTTTTTTTTTTTGGAAGATCCATCAGATAGATTGAATAAAAATACAACCCAATTAATTTAGAATTAGAATCTACAATATATAGAATTTAATGGGGTATAATGGCTGAGTGACTATCGCTCTGTGCCACAGGTTACGGGTTCGAATCCCGGCTGTGCCAACGATGCTGGGTTCAGAATCGACTTAAACCATACGTTCCGGACTTTTATGGTTGTGTGCGTTGAGTACGGCTGGCAATCCTATCATGCAAAAAGAAAACAATTCTCGTCCTAAAATTTGCCATTAGGCAGACGTTCTTGGTCCAAAATGGGGCTATTGCGGGAATGATGATGATAATAGAATCCATAGACTACTTTTTAAAAGAATTTTTGAAATATCAATCAGCCAGATTGAGTAAAAAAATATATCTTAATAATTTATTGAAATACTATTTCACATTTAAAATCCAATATTTTTAAATCCACATATTTCCTATGTAAAAATCTATAAATATTTAAAAATTATAATGAAAAATTTTATATTATCCTTTTTTTTTTCTTGAAATTCATTTGTTAATTATATGACTTAAGCTTCTAATTTTCTCAAACTAATACAAGATTTATTATTAAAAGATTTTAGATTTTTAATCCCCATTTCATCGAAAAATATACTTCCTTAATTAAATCCACGCGCTGGAAGTTTTTAAATTTGGATTTTACAATGTTTTATTGTTGCTCTTAGTAACTCAGGGATGTGAATAATTAATATTTAGAAAATATATCTTTCTTTTTTACCAATTTGGGGTTATATGCCCAAGGCAAATAGCTGCTTCTGCTTTTGTCATATGATGGAGACACTCATGTTTCAATGATTTGAAGTGGAGAGGAAGATTAATGTCCTCAGAGAGAACGCTCAGCGAGCTTTCCAGTTGCAGACTATAAATAAAAGCTAACTAATAACGCAATATGATTTTTGATACGCGGTCTTCGAGTGAATTCCGTTACCATTTTTATAATATAATAACTAACACTCGTTATATGATACCATAATATGCACATTTTATCACGAGTAAAGCTATTTAAAAATTGTAGATGTTTAAACACATCCTTAAAAATTAATCAGTATAAAATAATCAACTTTATGTTGTATGATTAAATTATTCATACACATAGAGATCTACAAATAATTATGAAAATTCCATTTAAATTAAATATTTAAAACATAAACATAAATTAATATTGAAATTATGATGGATTTTATACTGCTATGCTATCAATTTCTAACTATCACAAATTTTCAGTTTTATTGTTATCATTGAGTTTGGATCTGATTTATGTAAGATAGTTAGACTGGAATCAAGCTATTATCAGTCTTTTATTTATTTCATTAATATATATATAGTGCGAGTAGTTTTCAGTATTCTTATACAAAAAAATCTTGAAAAGTACAGCCATAACAAAAGGCAAATGTATTCTAGAATTTATTAAGCATATAATTGCCCGACTAGCGGCTCAGTGGCAGCGTGCACTGTTGGTGAGCATTAGGGCTACTTCTACTACTACACTACACCCTAGCACAACACTGTTCTTAGCGCTGAGTTACCTCTATGCTGTTTGGGAATGATATGGGTGAGTAATCTGACTGGGACCCTATGACACTCTACAATCATATGAGACCAGGACCTACGGTTTAAAGCGGATTCGAACCACTACAATCACCTATGGCACCATCGGAACACGAACCGAAACCTGTGTCGCCGAGAATCAGAGCTCTAAATACTTAACAATTCAGGTCCCCGAACATTAGGGCTGAGGTTCAATCCGTTGGAGGCTTTGTTGTAGGCATTGTTTCGAAAAATAGATTCGTGATAGATAGCGTTTGTGATGTTCAGTATCTTGCTTCGTTAGCTGATTACCTGGTCGGAGTTTTCCGGGTTTTCTCCCATACGATACACAACTGCACTGCCCTACTTCCTCAATGACACGGAGCGAAGTCAAACTTCTACCTATGGGTGCTCTATCACAACAAAGCTGCCCGACACTTTCCTTCTATGTTTTGGTTTGTCGCTCTACAGTCATTATATGCACACTTTAGGCTAATTAGACCGGAGCCTACATTTTAGCATGGATTCCGAAAGACAAACATCCATACCACCATCAGTATTCGAACCTGAAGCTTGAGATACCAAAGGCCAGATTGACCAAATAGCCAATTGTCCATCAGGCCGATCTCCTTCCATGAGTGGAATTCATGGCATATTCGACCCACATTGCAGGACATTGAGGATAAGATACACGCATAAAATGAACACAATTTTACGTGATTTTACATAATGTTAAATATTATATAATTTTCATTATAAATATAAAAATAAATTGTTCAAATTCAAAATTTAAATTTTTAAATAATAATAATTTATAATATATATTATAGTACGCAACATTAAATCGAATACTAAAAATTAATTGCAAGTATATAAAATCAACAATAAACATTCTCTAACTTTTATATAATAATGGCGAACACAATTATCGGAAACAAAGTTTTATTCCCATTTAAAAAAAAAAAAAAAAAAATTAAAAATCTATGATAAATCTTTTAAGACCATGTTTCTATTGGAAAGAGAAAAGAAAATTGCTTAAGTTTTCTAATGTGATTAATTATGTAAATCTCATCTGTAGCAAGTAAATTCCATCAGTCATAGTAATTAAAGTTCTTATTCTAAAATAAAAAAGAATGTTAAAAACTAGTGAAAAGTTAAAAGCGAAGTAATTAGCGCTTAATGAGTCTTGCGAAAATTCATTGTTTTCGAAAACGCATTAAAAGCTAATTTCGAAGTTCATGTCCTCCTTCCCTAAAAGTTACGCAATTTATTTTTTTATCATTTATAATGCGTTTAATAACATTATAAAATATAAGATTTTACCTATTAAAAATTATAGCTCTTATCTCTAAAATTATAAAAAATTATATTATGGATGATTTCAGTGTAATAAATCATGCTAACGAGAATTTTAAACATTTTAGGGAAACTTGGATTTGATGCCAGCCAAATAAATTAGATTTTGGTTGTATACGGCCACTCATAAAAGTAACTGGACACTTGTCATTTATAACATGTAAAGCTAATTATATAAATATTAATCCCATTAAAATAAAAAAAAAAAAATAATCAAGAAATAGTTCAACATTTGAAATAAAAAAAAAATATATAAACATTTTTTTTTAAATATAAACTTGCAGTTTTATCAAACATTTAAATATAATTTAAAATAATGTATAAATATAATTTAAAATAATATATCAATATAATTTAAAATATATAAATATAATTAAAAATATGTGAAAAACTATTCGGACAATTTTGAATTGAGAAATTTATTAAATATATAGCTTATCTCAAAATTTAAGTGATTAAAACACTTTTGGGTTTTAATTTTAGATAAAGTATCAACCAGAAAAGGTAGCGTATGGAGCAATGGCGAAAAATAAAGATATTTCAATTAATGTGCGAAATCTGCTAATTAATCTTTGGAAAAAGTAAAAAGCTTCAAGCTCCAAGATCCAAGATTTGTTTTGACCAATGAACTGATTTTATAATCAGTTCATTGTACAAGAAAAATCTTGAAGCTCTGTATGTTTACTATTTTTAACATTATTCGTAAGTTCAAGGAAACAAATAGTATTGAAAACACAAAAATCAGCACATCTAAGGACATTTAGTGAACGTGAAGGGAAATTAATTGTGAGATCAGTTCACATTAATTCGAGAACTCATCACCTACATCTGTGGCGGAACAGCCCCATTGTGGGCGAAGGTCCTCTGCCTTCTGGCAGATTGCGAGACGAGAGATATTTTCTTTTTACCGGGTAGGATTTTGAACCCTACTCCGAACAGCCATATTAGGCCGAGACCTACAGTTTAAAAAGTGGATTTCGCAGCACTACAAACATTCATCTCCCCGCCAAGTTTCTAAACCAAAACTTGTGGCACCGAGCGCCAGTCTCTCAGCCATCAGGATTCCATTCCGAAAACTAGAGCAGTAAGATTAACAGTAAAATTTAAAAGCAAGTTCCGAAAATTTAAGTCCTGAAACTATCCCAAATGCTTTAAGAAAGCATAAGTATCACGGCAGAGTACTTTGAAGAAAGCCCTACATCAACAAAGCAAATCGAAAAGCTATACTGCCATTTGCTAAAATGTACGTAAAACGGTCAATATAATTTTGGGAAATGTCACTTTTGTGGATGAAAACAAATATAGCATTTTCATATTGGATGGCATGCGACAAGTTGGGTACACACCAAATGCAACATCGCTTATCAAAATTTTGCATCCTACTGTAGAATATGCAGAGCATGCCATGCAAGCCATTTAGTCTGAGTGGCATGATAAGCTCTGATATGGGAAAATCAGATTTTATAGATAGTACCATGAATGAATATATCTATTTTTACATTCTCAAGCTAAATTTACAGCAAAGAGTGAGCAAATTGGGAATCTCAAGATATTTCAAATCGTATTAAGATAACGACTGAAAACACGCTGCTGATATTTGCAAGTTATGGGTCCTCTACCACTGTCGTGATGTGATTAAGACCCCTGTCCAGAGTCCACACCTTAATCCCATTGACCATGTGTGCGATTATTTGCAGCAAAAAAACAATCGACACACCATTTCTAACAAGTAGGAGTACATAAAACATCTGATCGAACAGTGGGCCAAAATCAACGGATCATTTTGCGCAAAATCGATCAAATACATGGCTAATCGACTGAGAGAGATCAGAAAAAGCAATAGTGGATCAACAAGATATTAACTATCAATTTCATATTTTTTCTTAATTTATTGGCCAGTGTCCCAATACTTCTTTGAGCGGATTTTCTGACTTGATTTCTTTTACTTTAAATTGTAACCATAATTGCATTTATATGTGAATTTTGAGTTAATATGATTAGCATTCATCAAAATGTGATTTTTGTTTTTGTATATTTAAGTTATATATTATGATAAAATTTTGTGAACTTATATTTTGTCCTAATACTGTTTTGAAGGACTATCGTTATTGTGCAGAAATTTAAACATCAATTTTTAAAGAATAATCGTTGTAGATATTCATATATAAATAAAAATTTAAATGTATATCTAAAAATCTGATAAAAAGTTAAGAATCATTTAACATATTTATAGTTATAAATATTATATTTTATTCATTTCCTCGTTTTTAAATTTATTATGGGCTCTGTTATAGAAACAAGCATTTATACTCAAATAACTTTTTTTGTCCGTACAGTTTTGTGATAATTATAGAATGTAATATATTTAAAAGCCAATATAAGTAATAAATTTCAAAAAATATTCTATAATCTGCAGAAATAGAAAGAATTATTTCATTTATGACTCGAATTTTGCCATCCATTACTATATAATTTCAGTGTTTTAAAAGGCGTTCTTCAGAAAAATAAAAGTTTCTTATTTCAAATGCTGATTAATAAATGAAATAGGTTAATCTCTTGAAAAATAACTGGTTTTCTTATTCATTGTAATTCCGTAACACAATCAGAAGTCATCAGAAGAAGTTTCAATAAGAATGTATTTCAATTTCCTTTAGTCAATTTCAGTTACTAAATTACAATCATAAAACCAAAAGAAAGAACTAAATATGCAAATAAACAAATAATTCTTCTTTTCACTTATTTTACAAAAAACATCCATAATTTAATTTTAAAATGTTCTTGCGACGAATTAATTCTTGCGACTAATTTTTATATGTAATTGCGACATGTTTTAGAATTTTAGAAAAAGTTGAAGAACTCAGTAAAATTCATATTTCTGCTACAATTTAAAATTGTTATTCTTTGATATAAATACAAAAATAAGTAGATAGTTTAATAAATTAATTTTTTGAATCGATGCATCCTATAAAAATACACCCAATACGTAAAAAGATGCTCCAAAAATTAATTACATGGATTTTTTTTTTATAAATTAAAAAAACCTGGAAATATTTACATTTAAAAAAGAATTTATTTGTAATTAATGAAAAATAACTACATTAATTAAATTTCTTAATTTTATCTATTTTGATAATTAAAAGCACTATTAAGTCTGGAAGATTTATTATAACATGATCTGAAAGTGGTTAACGCCTATTAAATATTATAGGCTACACGTACATTAGTATAAAAAATTTAAAACATCATTGGCGAAAAATATTAAATGTAAATTAAAACCACAAGATATTTTATTCTTCTGATTTGTTTGCTTTATTTAAATTAGGAAAAGAAATCTTTAAATTTATTTTTATACTTTGATTATTTCTCACTACTATAAACATGCGGAAGTATTTTCTAGGTCCATTTGAATCTATATAGAAAGATGTCATGAATAAATTAATGTACTGGTGATTCCTATTAGAGCCCGGATGATCATAATTGATCCTTTTAGAACATGATCAAGTGTATTTACTTTGTATGATGTACAGTAAATATTGAATGATCTTGAAGTGTATGCTGAATTTACGGTGCCTGGAACCTCAGTATAAATTACTGGCGCCTGTCGAATTTAAACTAAGCAAGATCTAAACTGATTTAACATGACTATTAAATCAATTCATACTGTGAAGCAACCAGTATGTAAACCGCAGACTAAAAATGTATATTAAATTAGACGAATATACTTTAGGTATTTGGATTTTTACTAAATAACAAATGAATAGAAAATATATAAGAAGTGAAAAGGTTAATAGTGTGCAACATGATGTCTTAGAAATAATCAAGACGATATTCAATCATGAAATAATTGTTTAAAGGCAGAATTTTTATTATTGATTATTTCATAGCATATAAAATGCAAATACTTTTTTTTTCAATTTAAATTATAAGAAATACCGTTTTTCTTTTGATTAGAAATACCGTTTAATGATTTTCTTATTTAAATGATAAGAAATACCGTTGTACTTATACGAAAAACAATAGTTATTAATTGAATATGATAAACATTATTTTTAAATCAAACTTAATATTTAAATTACTCGTAAATTTCAAGAATGAACATAAATTTTATATAAAAAATTTATTTTTTATTCATTTATTTTATGTCATTAAAAAAACTTTATATATGTGTATAATTTGAAACTATAGCATAAGCAATTTCAAGAATAAAAGTTCATTTTGAAATTAACGTTTAAAAATGAAAGCGATATTGCATTTTAATAAAAATGCAATGGTTAAATTATATTTTGAAAAAAAAAAATTAACCCTTAAACATTTTATATAATAAATTAGTCCACCATAATAAGAATTAATAATTTTGTATTATTTCTTTATGATTCAATAATAATTAAATGACGAATATACATTTAATATATTTATTATTACTAACTGATAATATACGCATAATAGTTTCAACGAAAGATTTTAATAGTAAACTAATAGTACGGTATAAATCAACTAAAATATGTTATTTTCTTTATATTATGAAATAAATATAATTCATCAAAAATATAATATTTTTTACAAATATTCCCATTTTTTTTCAAAACATAAAGACAATAGTATGTTTAATTACAAATAAGACAAAATTAAAATATTATTACATTAAATACTAGCTTCATCGGAATTCAATAATGCTAATTTTGTTGAAAATTCAATCCGAAAAATATTCAATTCGAAATATATTATATTATATTATATTACATTTCAGTCAAAAACATTTTCAGCATTTTTAAATTCTATAATTTAAAAAAAAATTTCATCAATTATAAAACAAAAAACAAATCCCATTAAAAAATATATTTTCAAAATATTTGAATAAAACACAATATAAGAAATTCCGCAAAATTAATCGCTTATTTAATTTTAAAAAGAACTTTTATACAAATAAATATTGTGAAATAATTTTCCTTAAGGATTATCCTTGATACAAATTCATGGGTAGTTGAACTTATTTAAACCATATAATATTAATTTTATAAATTTATCATATTTATTCGCAAGAAATCAATTTTCTGATATTATTAATTCATAAATTTGAATCAAATTTAATGGATTTTGCATTTTACAGTAAAAGAAAAAAATATTATTCATTTAATCCGAAAATTACATAATTATTCATTTTATCAGTAAATTATATTATTTATTTAATCATTTATTTTCATCATAAAATATTATTCATTTTATAAATTTATCATATTTATTCGTAAGAAATAAACTTTTCGATAAAATTAATTCATAAATTTGAATCAAATTTATTGAATTTTGCATTTTACAATGAAAAAAAAAAATATTATTCACAGCTATTCTAATTGCCTAAATTATCCCAAAATTACATACATTTTCTCAATTTTATTTTTAAAAAATCATTTTGAATCCAAAACTTTTCTGGCTAAATATTTTGAAAAAAAATATTATTGAATTTTTATTTTAAGATAAAAAAAATAAAATCATAGCTATATTCTAATTGCGTAAATTATCCCAAACATAATATAAATTTAATCAATTATATTTAAAAATCATTTTTAATCCAAACAATATCTTTTCAAATAAATTAATTAAAATATTTTCTGACTACTTCAGATAAGCTGTAAACTTTTTTTCCCCTTTCTACGTCTAAGAGAGCAGGAAATACTCTTACCTGCTTTAGCTGTAGCAGAGCAGGAATCCCATCTTGCCGAAATCAAAAACAATAACAAAAACATTCCGACGAATTTAGAAGAAGAAGAAAAACGTTCCGTTTTCCACTTTTCCATTACAGTGATGCCATTCCCTTGAGCAAAAAGTTCAATAATTTTTAACTTATTTAAAGTTTGTTCGAAAAAAAGAAAGAAGAAATCTGGATCTACAGTCTTGATCAATAGTTACTTATCAATAAAAAAGAAAAACAGTACTGACAGTTTTTTATGAGTAAAAAATGAAAAAAATTCGAATATAGAACAGTCGAAGAAGTTGTAAAAAGTTAATAGTTAGCAAAAGAAAATCTTTTTTTCCCGCTTCGAAGTACCAAACGATTTGATTCGATGCGTAAGACGATGAACACTGACTGAGAATCGGAGAGCGGTTTCGAAAAAGGTTGCTCGATTTTCGGTGGTCGTCCCACAGACGCCAATTTAGATCGTAAATATCGCCAGAGCAGCTCAGATTGATGCCAACCTGGTTCGATGGTTTCATACGACTGGTCTTTTCTTAGAAAGAACCAAAAAAAAAGAAGAAGAAAAATAGTATAAGTCTTTTTTTTTCACTTTTGTCATTCAGTTTTTTTATATTATTAATCTTGTTTGTGAAAGCATTTTGAAGATAAAAGGCAACGAATTAAGAATGCGAAACGATATAATTCAATTTAAAAGAAGTCACTGTTTTCTACTTTCCGAAATGTCTTGTGTTAAGGAATGAAAAAATATTACTTTTATAAGCAATTACAAAACACAATTTATTCATACTAGTAGAATGGATATTTTTAAAAAAATTAATCTTTATTTTTAAATGTAATTACGTATTGTATGTTATGCAATACACATATATATTTAGAGAAATATATTTTTTGGGAGGACTGGTTAAAAATGTTTAAACATAAAACACAATACGTGAATAAATAGAAACTATTTTTAATAGAATGGATTCCATTTTAAATATGATTCATTTTCAATGAATGGATTCCATTTAAAAAGAGTTCATTTTTAATAGAATGGATTTCATTTAAAAGAGAATCCATTTTTCTAATTATGCTTTGATAACAGTTCACTGATTTTTTAAAAAGAAATTTTGAAATATTTTGTCATAAATATTTTCACATTAACCTAATGGTACTATTTGTCCTTAATATAGATTTATGATTTCTGAAATTTAATCAACTTCTCCCATACACAGTTCAATATTTTTCGACAAAACATATTTGAGCATTATGTATTTTATTTGTAAAATGTAATGAATAAAATGAATTTATTTTTAAATTATTTTTGTAAAACACACGTATACTAATTATCAATATTACTTAACTGCAATTTGATTTAGAAGCAATTGAAAACTTCAACAAGAATTTGATAAATTTAGTTATTTAAAAGTGCTCAATTGTGCAATTACACTGAAGTGACAAAGTCATGGGATACCTCTTAATATCGTGTCGGCCCTCCTTTTCGCCCGGCGAAGTGCAGCAACTCGACGTGGCATGGACTCAACAAGTCGTTGAAAAAGTCTTCTGCAGGAATATTGAGCCATGCTGTCTCGATAGACGTCCATAATTGTGAAAGCGTTAATGGTGCAGGATTTTGGACACGAACAGACCTCTCGATGATGTCCCATAAATGCTCGATGGGATTCATGTCGGGCGATCTAGGTGCCCAGATCATTCGTTGGAATTGTCAGAATGTTCTACAAACCAATCGCGAACAGTTGTGGCCCGGTGACATGGCGCATTGTCATCCATAAAAATCCCATCGTTGTTTGGGTACATGAAGTCCATGAATGGCTGCAAGTGATCTCCAAGTAGCTGAACATAAGCATTTCCAGTCAATGTTCGGTCCAGTCGCACCCAGAGCACCAATCCATGCCATGAAAAACAGCCCACACCATTACGGAGCCACCACCAGCTTGAATAGTGGGATGGAGGTGGGATATTCGTCATACTCTCCGGCACACTCTTGACACAGTGGATCTGGGAATGTTGAATTCCCTAACGATGGCATGAATCTGCTCCAACTAACATTCCGCGTTCAAAGTCTGTTAATTCCCGTCGTGCAGTCATCATCGTCAAAACCTCTTCACATGAATTTGAACAGAAATAAGCTCTGCGTATTTATACCTGTTCTACGCGATGCTACTGCCATCTGAAAATTTTGCATATTTATGCCATGACTTTTGTCACTTCAGTGTATATAAAGTATTTGTAAAATTTAGAATTGTATTGTTAAATATGAATCTTTAAATCACTCTAAATTTCATAAATTTTAATTCACATAAACATAATACGTATACTAATACATACATAACACGTACATAACATCACGTATATAACATCACGTATACTAATTTACAGTCAAATCTGTTTTTATGCGGTCCTTTTAGAGCAATTCTTATGTGCTTTGTATTTATAAAAAAATTTCAATCAAATGCATATCAAGAATAAAAACTAATTAAGAAATATAATTCAAACCGAAAACAGCAGAAAGCTGTTTGCTGTCAAAATAACATGCAAATTAAAAAAATCTACAGATGGCCCACCTGATATATCATCTCATTACCACTGATGTCGGTTAGATGCGAGATAGTAACTAATACATCGTGAAGTTTGATTTACATATTTTCTAGGGGATCTTTTATGCTGTCCATATTTACAGCATATTTTTTTTAAATGTGTTGTTATCAATATACTTTATTGCTACTTATGAAGTGTCAAGATAATTTTTATGTGATTCTAAACCCCCCAGAAAACATGTTTGACTATACATAATATCGTTGGAAGCAACATTCTATATATTTAAATAGCATATTTATTAGGATAATATTTTATAATTTATGATTATAACATTTTCATATAAAATACCTTTAATTATAAAACCGAATGCTTATCGTGAATAAAAAGTAACACATTTATTTTATTATGATGTAGCATTTTATTTAAAACATAAAAAATACATTTATATATAAATATATTTGGGCGTGTGTTTCTGCAATTATTATCTCATGAAATCTCTAACATTTAGAGGGTAAATGTTTTCATCAAATAAAATATTTAATCGTGATTAGGATTGTCTTATAAATAATTGTCTTATATTTATTTGTCTTATAATAGTTATAATAAATATTTGTTTTATAAATATTTTGTTTTTATAAATATTTTGTCTTATAAATATCTTATTGTTATTTAGGACGATTTCATAAAAACCATCAAAGGAATTCTAATTAACTTAATTTCTTAATGAAACAAAAATTAATTTTTATGCAGCATTATATTTTGTAATATACTGTTATAATATTTAAAGAGAATCTTAATAATAAATGTCTGTTAAAAATTATTTTATAACAATGCCTTGGTAAAATTCCTTTTTGGAAACGAATCATTATACAGTTTTATACTAAAATTTGTATTTTGAAAAGTTATAAAATAATTTAATAATTAAAAAGGTACTGACGAATGAACAAATTAATCTCTTAAAAAAGCTAAATTAGAAAAAAATATATTATACAAAGTTTATATTATTGTTAATTCATTTCTGAAACATCGCTATATAAATGAATAAATTTACTTAGTCAATTAAAATTACTTAGTCAATTAAATACTTTTTATTTTACTTAGTCGCTATTAAAATTAATTTCATTTCATTAATTTTTCACTATTCAGAATATTGAAATAAGATCTTACAAAACATGATTAAAAATACTTTTAATTATTAATTTAAGAAAATATGAAACTTAGTTTTTAGCATACTTTTACATTAATTCTTTCTTTGATTATACAATATTGTACTACATTGCAAAATTCAAAAATCGAAGGTTGTACTTGTAAGTTATCAATTTATTTTACATAAGATGTTCTAAAGTTTCCAGCAACGTAATAGAATAATCTACATATTTTAAAAATCAATATTATTTGGTTCCGTTTTCTATAAAAAAAACAAATTTTTAGCACTAAGTATTTCTTTTATATATAGTTGATTGCGATGAGTATAAGCTCATATTATGTATCGACTTTTAAAATAGGGTTCCAAGCTTAGTAAGCACAACAACAGTTTCAATTCAACACGATTTTCTTTTAAATTTTTTATAAACTAAATCTTCTTTATTAAAGTAACAGCAAAATAATATGTAAAAAATTATTAATTTAAAAAAAAAAATTATGATAGTAGGGTTTATAACCACATAATATTTTGAAAGTATAATTGCATAAATTGAAGTTAATAGGATTAAAATATTAAACAACTCTCCCGATATATTTGTATCGGTAATATATTTGTATTTGTAACTATATGATGGTATTAATTTATAACTAAAAATTATTTTCGAAAAAATAATTCGTAAAAAGTTTTTAAACAATCTTTTTATCTTTTGAAATTACAAACAAATTATTTTTTTGGAAAATAATAAAATATTTCAACTAAAAAAGTATGTATAAAATTTACAAGTAGAACATTAAGTCTTACTTTTTTTTTATTAATATATTTTTTCTAATTGTTTTCATTTAAATTTTCTGCTAATTTTATTAAACATAAAAATGTCCTTCTTTGTTTTAGAAGAATAAGCTAGAACTTTGTAGCTAATAGCGTAATTAATAGTTATATATTAGAACACCACTATTTTATGTTTAAAATTATAAAATATTTTAATAATATTACAATTTGATATTAAGTTATACGTGTTGGTAAACCGCTTTAAAATTTCATCAATAACAAAGAAATACGAAATTTATATTATTATAATATTTTACTTAATCGAAGGATTAAAAAATTATTTTTGTGTAGTACAAGAAAAATTATACAGGTAAAAAACTAAACTAAACTTGCTATTATGGAATTTTATCTCTTGGAATGAACGTTAACTCATGTAGCCTACGATGTTGCTATGGTAATTAATTTTTGTCAAATAAACCTTCAGCATTCTGTAAAAAACAAGTTAAAATTTTGGTTTATTCAACCTAAAGCCCAATTTTTAAACTGCAATTATTTGAGGAAAATAGAGTTAAATATTTTGCATTTCGTTTTTTGATATCCCTATCGAATCAATCAAACGATAATAAATGCGATGTTTTAAAGAATGCTTTTAGCCAGATTAACTGACACAGAAGAATCTATAACAATGATAATAATAAAAAATTACTAAATGATCTTGACGACAAACAGCCTTCTGATTTATTGCGACATATGGAAGTTTTGGCTTTTAATTTTATATCTAAAACATTTATGAAATCGATGTGGCTTCAACAGCTGTCTCAACAAACACAAGCCATTTTATCCCTCAGAGAAGATCCATTACTACTACTACTACAACACCACACCAAACCACAGTGCCTAGAGTTTAGTTACCCCTGTTTTGGGATGACGTGGATGAGAAGCCTGACTAGGCTCCGTGACGCTCTATGGTCATATGAGATCGGGACCTAGGGCTTAAAGTGAATTCCGAACCACTGCAAGTATTCATGGCATCGCCGGGACTAAAATCAAAACATGTCGTACCGAGCACTAGAGCGCTACATACTTGGACATTCAGGCCTCAGTGAAGATTTATTCCATAATGTTGTTGATATGTTGTAATATATTTCATATGTTGCTGATATGCTGTAATATATTTCATGTGTTGCTAATATGCTGTAATATGCTGATATATGTTTCAAAATGTTGTTGCTACAATACTCGTAGTGTCTGCAATTCATCGGAAGCATTTTCGGTTACACAGATTGATAATACGGTCACTAATTCATTATAATCACAAAGTAGGAAATTTAACCATTACAAGCAAGGGTTACTACACTAAACAAAATATTTTGACGAAAATAGAGTAGCTCGATGAATCGTCTCATGCCTTTGTACTACTATGTAAAGAAAAATTGCGTGCAGCAAGTATTCTTGCTTACCCATCACCCACACGAAAACTGGCTTTAATGGTAGATGTTCAGAAGAAAGCATTAGGATCCATCTTTCAACAACATATTAATGGATCCTGGCAGCCCATTGAATTCTGCTCAATGCGCCTAACAGCAAAGCAACAAAATTATTCCACCTACGATCGGGAACTCTTGGTTGCTTATTCTTCCATCAAACATTACCAATATTTGTTGAAGAGATGCGAGTTCTCCTTGTTTACGAACAACACGCTCACATTCGCTTTTCATCAATAGATGGAAAACATCTGGTAGACAGACAATAAATATCTCTGGAGTTGACCCTTCAGTTTACAGTGAATATCAAACATATATCGAGGAAAAATAATATATCGCTGATACCTAGTTGAGAATATGTGAATTTCAGATCTATCCATAAATTGATTATAAAGCCATATCCAAGGACCTAGTTAGATATAAAAGACATGCTTCTTTCTGTGAAACTCGAAAAATACTTCTTTCTTGTACTGTGATACTAATTCTTACTTACACTGTGATATCTCCCAAAATACAGGACGAGAATTTAAACCCTCAGAATTTAGAAAACGAGTTCTTCACAATATTCATGACGTTATATATCCATGATAAATATTCCCACCCAAGTATCAAATGAACTACAAAATTGATATCTTCTAAATTCGTATGACCGTCTATCAAAAGGATTCGAGAAACTGGGTTAAATGCAGCACCAAATACCAAAAGTCTATAATTTCAAGGGATATGAACAAGCACCGACAATATTGCGTACTAATTGAACATTTAACAGGAAAATAGTTGTGGACATCACTGATTCCTTGCCATCAGGCAGAAGGAATTTACTGTTTCTTAACTATCACCGATCGTTGCTGGCATAGGCCAAAAGCTGCACCTATAGCAGAAATCATATCCTAAACAATCGCTGATGCTTTAATCGACGCCACATTAATAATAACTGATTAAGGAACCCAATTTCAATCATATCTATTTTTGGAATTACCCAAAATAATAAGATCTAAAATACAATGCACATTTTATTATCATCCGGTCAAATGTTTCTATTGAGCATTGGCACACTACATTGAAGGTTACAATTATATGTCATCAAAATTAAGACGGATCAGATCACTTGCAATAATTCTAATTGGATTGTGAACAACTTGGAGTACCAATTTCCTCTTTACACCAATTGCATTTTTTATGGTGAGAATATCCGGTATGTGGTAACTTCATGATAACCGCATGAACCACATGGTAATTAATCAGAACCACAAACGGTGACCACATGACTTCTCCGAAAATGCATCTAACGAGTTCCAATACGATTTTGTTAAAACTTTAACGGACAAATTTCAAGAGCTAACACCTGCACCATTTACAAAATATTCACTTTTAAAGACTTAAAATCCTGATAATATGTAGTGTTAGGATTAACGACATTCGCTATAGCCATCAACCACCACATGAGCTACTATATGAAATTTTAAAAAGATCTGACAAAATCTTCACCAGCTTACTAAAGGTTAAAAAAGCCTATCTACAGAGTAAAGTCGTGCTTTTTGGATAATTCTTCCAACTTGATTACATCAATTGGTCCGGTCAGAATGTATTTTCAATCTAAGATAATCCGTTGAATTCCAACTGATTTCCAACAGAATGTCAATCAAAAACTTCGTCAACTGGACTGAAATCCAGTTTTCGAATGAACCTTCTTGACTTCGGATATCTACACGCTCCATAGGGTATCGAGAAAATAAAGTGTGAACAGGGGCTTTATTAAAAATCCATTAGAATTAGATGCGTAAAATTTCTGTTTGTTGTATTTGAAGATCTTTTATCATTCACTATCTCACTGAGTAGTGGAGTGATGTACTGTCTAACAAACTTCCAATCAATTATTTTTGTGTGTTGTACCATAAGCTAACACAACTAAACTTGTTATTATAGAACTTCGTTAGGTTACCTGTTTATCTCTTGGAGGGAATAGTTCCGTATCTCACTACATTGCAGCAATAGCTTATTTTTATATAATTACATTTATTTGTTGTGATATGGAACCTTCTTATTTCATCAAACATCTTTCTTCTCATATGATATATCTCCACTCTCCAAAATGTATCATTACCAATTTTCATCATCTAATTTTAAAGGTATAATTATTTTAACATATTCAAAATATTTATTTAATTCTGTATAATATTCATAGAATGAAATTATTTATAATGCTTTTAAAAATACAGATTAATTTAATTTCAATGTTATATATTTCAATTGATTCCAAGTTATAAAATAATATATATATTTCTACATCACATTATTTATTATTTATTGTTGATTACACATTGTTTATTGTTATACACATTATTTATTGTTGATGACATTTCTCAATGATATATTTACAAACAAATCTCAGTACTATTGTATATTTCGCTTATATAAGACATTTTTGTAGCAATTGTTTATATTGGGCTGATATTTATGTATTTCAAAATCTCCTTTCTTCAGTTTTCTACATTTGAATTGGATAAGGAATCTATTAATTTAATTTTTTTCTGCAACCTTCTACTTTTTTAAAAAAAGAATTAAGCAAAAGTTGTTGTCAAAAGTATTGGCAAATTTAATAAAAATGCAAATTTCTAGAGAAAGTCATTAAATAGAATAATTAATCTTAACAAAAAACATACAAAATTTGCGACAATTAAGGAAAAATTAATTTTCTTAAGAAATATAATAAATTAAAAATGATTTTTTTTTCATTTAACTCAGCTTATGTTTTTTAATCCGAAATTGAAATAAAAAAACTTTAATAAAATAAAAACTATTTAATGATAATTTTTTAAACTTTCTTTATAGCATATTGTGGATAATAAGCAATTAATTAAATTTCCAGCACTTTAGAAAATAAAGTCTGTACAATGTAAATATATTTGCTTCTTAATTATCATTTTTAAAACAGCTTAAAATATTTTTAAAATGCACTGTATTTTATTCCTGTTTTTCATTATTTCTAATCCATTATGCCATTTAGATCGTATGAATTTTCAAAGATAAGTTTGCTCTAATTTTTTATTAGTAAGTACTTAAATCTGCTGAATTGAAGATATTTAATTAGCATTTATTTTTTAAATTAATTATAATATTTAAAAATTAATTCAAAATACATACTAATGTGTACAAAAAAGTTAGACCAGTTTTCATTTTAAATTCCCCGAACATATGGCATTTAATTTAATTTTATTTTTTAGGTTGTTGGCAATGTCCTTGACATCTGTGTGAAATTTTGGGTCAAAATATTCATTATTCATTAGTCCTTGAGTTATGCTTGTTTTGTGAGATACTAAAAACTGATTCCAGCGATTTTTGAAATGTCTTTTCAATCGATCCAAAACGTTTTCCCCGGAGTGGCTTTTGAGTTTAGGGAATAGCCAGAAGTAGCACGATACTAAATCAGGTGAAAACGGTGGTTGTGGAACGATATGGGTTTCATTTTCTCAATAAAGTTACGCAGAATCAATGCAGTTTTAGCTGGAGCATTCAGTGGTTTTGGTACCAATCAAGATTTGACGCGTTTGAGGCCCAAAACATCTTTTAAAATGGAATTTTGAAATTCTAACATCATCAACATGGTCTCTAATTGTAAATCGACGGTTTGCAAGCACCAAATCTTTAATTTGTTCGACGTGAGCTTCGTTGGTTGAGGTTGATGGTCGACCACAGGACTCTTCATTTTCAACGCTTTCTCTGCCTTCTTTGAACTGTTTTTACCACTTCTAAAATTTATTTCTGATATCGGAATGCTCACCGAATGCCTCCTGCAACATTCTATACGTTTCCACAAAAACAATTTAATCAAGTTCTTGCTCAATTAATTCAGGCATTTCAAAAATCGCCGGAATCAGTTTTAGCATCTCACAAGACCAAGCGTAACTCAAACACTAATGAATATTTTGACGTAAAATTTCACTCAGATGTCAAAAAAAAAAAAAAAAAAATTGAAAATCCATAAGCCCCGGGAATTTCAAATTAAAAATCGGTCTTCTTTTTTGGACACAGCAGTATAATAGGAATCGAAAACAGATACTATCACAAAGTGTAAATTGTAACTTATTTTTAATAACTTGTAACTAATTTTCGCTAATAATTCACCAGACTTATTTACAATGTTTACTCATGTACAATGTACTGCTCAACTCAAGCTGCGATATTCTACCTGTTTGAGAATAATAAGGTACTCATTATTTTGATTTGTAGGTCATTATATGCAATAAAGACCAGATATGTAATAACTTAATATGCGAATAATTAGTTGTAGAAGGAGTCTTTTATTTATAATAGTTTTATTATAAAGAAAATAAATAGTATTTAATTTAATTTATTGTTTTTAATTTAGTTAATTTATGAAAGTTATTTGAAATTCTATGTTGTTTCGTAATAAATTAAGGTTATCTATTTGCTGACTATTTTCTAACATAATGCATCCTTAGCCTTAAATAAAGAAATTATCCATGGTGTATCCAATTATACAAGTTATTACGAATTTTAAACTTTTATTAAATCTTTAAATAAACTTTTCTTGAATGTTTGTTTTTCTTAAAATAAAAGCTAATAATAAATAATTATTTATTATTTAAAACACTAAAATGACACTTACTATATGATATATCACTTGTATTTTGTGTGAATATTTTTGTTTTCAATCAATTTATTAGATAGTATATAAATTATTATGATATTAAATTTTATACAAAAAATTAGCAATTTTCTTTATAGAAAATAACATATAAAATTATGAAATTAAAATTTATGAAAAAAAATAGTTTTCATTATAGAAAATAGCATATAAAATTATGAATTAATTATAACTTATTTTAATATTAAATTTATTCTAAGAATTTTAAAGCCATGAAAATTATATTTACACATCGTCACATTTTTGTTGTTTTATATTAGATTTGAATTTGTCAAGTTTAAAAATATTTTATTGTTTATTTCATTATTAAGATATAAATTTATCTAAAATTTTATATCCATAGTTATTAAATCAGTGAAGCATTTTTGTGAAAAACTATTAAGATAAACTATACTTTATTAAAGAAAGCTATTTAAAATTCATTTTTATTTAAAAAATGAATTTTGCCTGAATAAAAACCTTTTTAAATTGAATAATATTTTTAAATAAACTTTGTTTCTCAAGTTACAAGAGACAAAAATTTAATTATCTTTCAAAAAATTTATTTCAAAATATATGGTTACATTATTACAAATTTATACCATTAAAAATAGCATGAGCAAGTATTATTCAAATATAGAGAAATAAGTTTAGACAAAACAAGTTTTGAATTTTTTTTTTTTTTTCATTTTTAACCCTCTTTATTTTATAGAATGTTTGTTTCTTGATACAATAAATTCAAAATAATCCATTAGTTCATGCATTAAAATAAAGATTATTATATGATATTTGATAGAAATAAGTAATTTATTTCAATGTTATTTTAGAGAATATAGGTTAGAATATTGGGAAGATGGAAAGATAAGTTATAATAATACAGAAATATTGAAAACAGAAATAAGCTCAATGTATGATGTTTCGAAATACTCTTATTATTCTTTTTAAGTAAATAAGCATTTATATATATATATATATGTGTGTGTGTGTGTGTGTGTGTGTGTGTGTTTTCTTTTTTTAAATGAGATTTTCGAATTTCAGACTCGTTTTGATAAAAACGTAATTTAGCTATATTTCCACATTTTCAATATGGAAGATAATAATACATATATATTATTATTATTATTATTATGATTATTTCGCTTCTTATGAAATATTTTTGATTAAACATATCAGTGTAAACATGACGTTTACAGAATTTGTATTTACTTCTAAATTCATTTCTTTTTTAACTCACAAAAAGAAAAGAAAAGTTGGAAAACAGAAATTTTTATTTGAGGACATCATTAAATTTCTATAATTATAATTTTCATATTATTTTAATTTATAAAACAGTAACAATAATGATATTAAAAAAAAAAAAAAAACTTTGCGAGTTACAGAAAAAAATACCACGCAAGTTGTGGAAATTGTCCGCCCATTTTTTAATTAAAATATTACGTAATTGGTAAATATTGCCATTTAATATATAAAAATATGTATACCAATATAATTAAAAAAATAATAACTACTTAATATTTTCACCATAGATATATCACTTAAATATGGATATATTCAGATATACTTCAGTTAATAGAGATATGGTTCATTTATGTATTATTCTTTTCCCAACAAAAGTTGAAAATATTTGAAATGTTTTTTAATTATAGCGTTAAATGATATTATTACAAAATGTAATCTTTTACAAACTAAACCAGTAAGCGTAAAATTAGGTTACTGTGCAACAAAACTTTTAAGCTATAAAAATATGTAAAAAAATTCAAAATTACTTACAAAATAATTTGCAATGCTAATATTGAACTCAATTTACTTTTCTTTTTCAAAATTTAATTATTACTTTTATAGAATTTCTCACTTTACAAAATTAGCATTCACTTTAAGCCTGTTGACTATATTGTAATGTAAATATTTCTTTTTTATTTATATGTTTATTAGAAAATGATTTTATTAGAAATAGTTTTTCAGAAATTGTTGTTTTGAGAATAATTCAGTTCTATTCTTTACATGAAACTAGATCGGTATACTGATAACATGTTATAAAATCTTTTACAGTTAATAGTCTATTTTAACTAGTTTTACAGCAACATTATGTATATTTAATTTATATATAATAGTTCATAATAGTTTATATATATATATATATGTATTTTAAATTCGGCATTCTATCAATTTTCTTGAAGTAAATTTTGTTTGTCAGGGTGTGTTTATGTATAAATATGTGTGTTTTTTTTTTAAATGTAAACTTTAGGCTCAGTTTGATAAAAACCTAATTAGGCTATAAGAATTTTCCACAATTTCAATATGAAAGAGAATAATAATATTTATTCTTATTGTGATGATTATTTCGGTTTTTATGGAAAATTTTCTATTAAACATATGAGTGTAAACAAGATAGATACAGAATTTTTGTATATAATTCAGTTCTATTCTTTACATAAATTAGATCTATATACTGACAATATGCCATAAAATATTCTACAATTAAAGATACCTTTTATAGATAATAATCTATAAAAGGTATTTTTAATTGTACATAATTTCTTTATAAAAATTATGTATACTTAATTTATTATTAATATATATATATATATATATATATATATATATATATATATATATATACGTATGTAACTCAATATTTTTTAAATTCCTCATATTGATTTTAATATTTAAATATTTATTAGAAAATATTTTTATGGTAAATGATCTTTTGGGGCGTAGTTCAGTTATATTATTTACATAAAATTAGATCTATATACTGATAATATATTATAAAGCCTTCTTACAGTTAAAATTCCTAACTATTTTTATATCAAAATTATGTATAATTAATTTATTATTCATATATGTAGATATATCTTTTTTAAATACCTCATATTCATTAGGAAATGATTTATTAGAAATAACAGTATAGAAAATTATTTTTAAAGACATAATTCAGTTCTATTCTTTACATAAAACTATATTTGTTACTGACAATGTTTTATAAAATTTTTTACAGTTAAAAATCCTTTTTAAAGAGTTTTATTTCAAAATTATGTATACTTAATATATTATTAATATATATGTATGTAACCAGATATATCTTTTCAAAATTCCTCCTTCCATCAATTTCCTGAAGTAAATTTTGTTTGTCAGCAGGTCTTTATCCTTTTAGAAGTCCGCTCAAACAGCTTTTCATCAGTAATTCTAGACAGCAACTTATATAAATGCGTTTTGGAATTGATCAATATTCAGAAACGTTTCGACTTTTAAAGCGCACAGGAGAACAGTTCGCTAAATGTTAAAGAAATCCTGGAAGACCTTTTTCAGAAATTGCTTTATCAAATTGAAGAATTGCATCAGTTTCCGAGTTAATCTTTTGAATAAAGTATGATTTCATGCATAAATTATTCAATTTATTATTCTCATCTGTATATTTTATTGAACGTGATTCATATGGTATAAGGACAAAATAAAATATGACTAATGGTTAAACGTATTGAAAAAAACGGTGCAATTTTTATTTGAAATGTCTTTGAATAACTATTATAGTAAATAATTAACTATAACAATAATAACTAAAAGTCACTATTAAAGGATGACAAATATTTCTGATAATCACATATAAACTTTAAGAATATAAACTTTATGTATATATTTTGTGTAACGTCTAACCCTATATTTTACCTATAACAGCTTCAAGTAGAAAGCCCCTTTCAAGATCATGGGAACACTTCAATTTTTAAAAACAAAATATGACTAATAGGTAAAACTAACTAATAATGTAGTCTGGGTTATTTATTATACAAATAAATTAAAAATTAAAATAAAATTTGATCACGAGTGCACGATTAAATCACTAATACAGTTCACTCCAAGCTCGATGATTTTCAGAGTTCTCGAGTTTACGTCAAATTTAATTGCCTAGTAGTCTGCGGCAGATTTCAAACAGCGTGATTCCCGAATCCACAAGGGATTCACTGTGGAAACAGCGGAATTTACGGCTTGTGAAATTATTTCGGGGAAAAAAAAGAAAAACAACACTTCTAGCCTACTCGTTGCAGAACTCTGTCTCTTCATCAAAAAACTCCTTTTAAGTCAATCCGTTAAGAGGAGAGGGGTCAGCTTCCATCCCTTCTCATTGGAGTAGACATTTCTCAGCTCGTGTTCTATCACCAATCCGATGGAACAACGCATGGTATAGTTCATATTCAATCTGTAATTGTTTCGACATGTGACGGTCGTACAGCTGTTCGTTAATTTCCTGAGTCTCATTATACATGATACCATATATCTGCTATAAAATTTGAATGACAAGCTGTATTCATTAGTACAAAACGCTAATTCAATGTAATATGACTATTCATGATACTGCTTGTCTGTTGTCAAATTTGAGTGAGGTTTGTTATTGTATATTTGTCAAACATTCTTCTCTCATGCTAATGAAGTGTCAAAACTCTTCCCGTGAGATAAAAATGCTTCAGTGGTCACCAAACACATTAAAACACCGCTGTAATAGGGAAATATCATCATCTTCGTAAAAGAATTTTACGGAGGAATATGAACTATATATGATATAATTCGAATATGAACTATACCATGCGTTGTTCCATCGGATTGGTTATAGACCAAGAGCTGAGAAATGTCTACTCCAATGAGAAAGAATTCGGAAAGTAAAAAGAATCTTACAGTGATGAAGCCACCAATTAGAAGTCAAGGATTACCCGTGATATATTGAATTGTAATTGTAGCAGAGGCGAAATTTTGAAAAAAATTTTAGTTTTGATGATTCACGTTCTTCATACTAACTGAAAATATTTCACTATAATTCACCTAACTACAAATTATAAAGAAAATATAATTTAAATGATCGACTTCAAATACTTAATAATATATTGAGCGTGATTAAATAATTGCTGCCTGGATAGGAATAAACCACATTTATCAAACTAGATCAGAAATGAGCGATTGCTTCTTAGTCCCAAATAAAATATGTAAATATGATGAATATATTATGTTTCAACGTATTCATTTCATCACTACTATTAATTGAATTCGTAAAAATGGCCGCTGTAATATGTCAACAAATATTCTGAGCAACTCTGTCATCAATGCCTCTTTGGTTAACACTTTACATTCGGACAGATATTTGCTAAGTCATGAATAACCGAGAATAAGTCTATATTAATAACTAAGGAGACTTATTGTTTCAGTACTACTTTTGTCTAGACACTATGTGTTTTGACCATTGTTTCCCATAAATCATTACCTTTTACCATGTTTCCAAGAGATAAAAAACTGTTACACGGAATATAATCCCAGATATCTATTTATCATGTCCAGAAGACAGTCATTTTTTTATTGCCCTTGCAGACTCCTCCATTCACAAGTTTTGAATGATCACATATAAATATATAAGGTAAATACAAAATCTACATAAAATATAGAGAACACAAGACATTTCTACATATAATTATATGTATGAAAATCTTAGGAGTGAATGTTTCAATAAATTATTTTGTTACTGTGTATGTATAATGCATATATATATATATATTTATAATATATTTTTATGTTTATAATATATATATAGTTCTGTTTGCAAGAATTATAGTTATAATAGATCAGTGGTAAATATAAATAAATCATTAGCCGTTTCTAATGTAATATAACTAAATACATTAACTAATAAAAGGAAATTTTACGTCACTAAATAAAGAAACCATAGTTAGAAATAAAAATACTGAAAAAATAATCTCCTCAAAGCACTTGAATTAGTAAAATATATTATTTTTTTTTTCTCCGTAATGAAACTGTATTAATAAGGCAATAAAGTTCTAAGCTAATGTTTGAAAGATTACATATAAATATATGTAGATCCAAAACCAAATCTACATCTATATCTTGTTTTATATATATATATATAACAAGATATAGATGTAGATTTGTATATATATATATATATATATATATATATATATATAAATATATTTGGTATATTTTTATATATATATTTATATATATATAACACTATATATATATATATATATTGTTAAGTTTACAAGATTTATAATAGATAAAGGGTAAATCTAAATACCTCATTAGTTTCGGAACTGTTTTCGATGTCATATAACTAAATATAATTTTAATCAGTAAAGGAAATTTTACGTCACTAAATAAAGAAGCTATAATTAGAAATAGAATACTGAAAAAAAAATTAATCACCTCAAAGCACTTGAATTAGTGACCTATTTTCTTTTTACTTTTCTGCCTTAATAAAACTGTATTATGTAAGGCAATTATTCTTCTACTTTTCTAGACACAGTAATGCCAGAGGATAGAATAGCATTAAATTGAAAACAATTAGCTTTTCTTTAAAATAGTTTTGTCATCCAAAGAAGCAAAAGTAACAAAGTTTAAACAAAGTTTCGTTATTTTGTTTTCTTAAAATTCACGATATGAATTTATCCGAATTGAATGAATGAATAGAATTTAATTTTAGCTATATTTCATATGTTGATTTCAGCAAGAATTGATTCATTATTTAAAATTTCTAATTAAATAGCTTTTTCATAAAAATAGTGCAGTTTTATTTTATTATTTGGTAACTGCTATTTTATATAATGATGTTTACAAAACAAATAATAATAATATTATACATGGATGAAGATCTAATCCATTTAGAATAAATAAAATATTTTAATTAGCATATGTATTATTATTATAAAAGTAAAAGAAAATCATTGAAGTTATTAAATATTTATAAAAAAGAGCTTTCTTAAAAACTGTTATCCACTTTTTTTTTTAGATTATAAATTGTCTTTGTGAAAGGAGATCCCTTTAAATTTTACGCTTTGAAGTTTAGCAAATTTTGTTTATGCAATTCAGAATATTTGAAAATATACATTGATTCTTATGAAGAACTTACATAGTATAAAATAAAATGCGTAGGCGTAAGGCTATTGGTATAAGAATGTACAATAAACATTAAACTAATAAATGAATAAATTCCTTGCAGCTAAAATAACAATAAATTATTTTGGCTCCAAAAAATTTACTGTTTACCTAATTGTTTTCGACAACTATTACTTAGATTGTTTAATTATATTTTGACATTGAGAAAAAGTTGTTAAGAATATTTATTTTATAATTTTGATTTTATAATTATTTGTTTTTAAATCAAACATTTGTTTTCAGAAAAATTGAAACTTTTTGCTGTTTTCAATGCTTTGACTCTATTTATTTATTTTTATTTTAATAAAGTATAGATAAACATGATATTGAATATTAAAACAAATATTTTTAAGCGTGAAGCGTTTTTCTTATTTTCCATTAAATGAATTTAGAAATTTCTAAGGTATAGACAATGGTATACAGCAGATAAAAATATTTTTGAAAAAAATTGGCGAATTTTGTTTTTGCTATTAAAAGAAATAAATTCTCAAGAAATACAAAAATAATATCCTTATTCAAGAGAATAGTCCTTTTAACAAAAATTTATGCCATATTCAAAAATTATTCTCCAATGTAACATTTAAAAATAATTATTTTTAGGAATCATTAAATTGAAAATATTTTATAAAATTAAAGTTTTTAAATAAAATTACTTACAATTTTATCAAGGATGTATGATATATTTTAGTATGCAAAAATTTCTAATATAAGTTCTAATAAAAACCAAATACCTTATTATTTTCGTATAAATTAATTATTACTTAAATTTGTTTTTAAATCTTTCATTTTTTAGGTATGTTAATGTTCTTTCACATAACATTCAAGTTCAAAAATATTTTTCATTATTTTAACATTTAAAATTGTATTTTTAGTTTTTCTTATTAATATTAAAATATCTTAATGGTAATTCTATCTGACAATAATTTCTTGTCGTGTATCAAAATTATGAAAAATAATTAAGGAGTAATAATTTTTTTGTTATGTTCAAATTATTCAATAATTTAAATTTGCATCCCAACAAACTGTCATCTTGAATATTTTATTGTATTTACCTCAAAGTCATTTGCATTCCGAGTAAAATTAGTTTTGTAAGCAATTTGCTGAAATTTACGTTTATGCACAATGAGTTTCGAGGTGATATTATATGAAAGAGTAAACCTAAATGAATAATTTAATATATTCTGAAAATATCTTAAATTTTCGTTAGTAAACTCTTAATAGCTATAACGTGTGCAATTTATGCAATATGCGTTAACTGAAACTATGTTATCTGTAAAGAACAGCTTACGTGTTGTAATTAAAATATTAAAAAATGCATGGAAAAATATCAACATGAATTTATTTTGAAATATTTGAAAGCTTTTATTGCTATAAAATAATGTTTACTGTGATGCATAAAAAACACCACAATTTATATTTTTTTATGAGTTTGATGAAATAAATCTTTGATTTAAAAGAAATGGCTTCAAAAGATTCCAGCACTTTAAAAGTTTATCTAATTGTACTAGCTTCTCATTCACATTTATAATTTGTAGCGAACAAAATGTTAAATTTTATCTACATGTATAGGTTTTTTTTATTATTATAAGCAAAAAAATATATCAAACAGATTTAGGGTGCAAATACAAAAGGAGCCAAATGACTGTATACATATTTTATTACCGTAAGTTTAAACCAACATCACTAAGAAAAAACCCAGAGAAATTCTTCTCGTTT
This sequence comes from Caerostris extrusa, assembly GCA_021605095.1. Taxonomy (NCBI): domain Eukaryota; kingdom Metazoa; phylum Arthropoda; class Arachnida; order Araneae; family Araneidae; genus Caerostris; species Caerostris extrusa. The sequence continues at coordinate 65,383 of BPLR01014245.1, forward strand.
TTTCCTCAACCAATTTAAACCCATTCTGGCCTACGTTCGTCGGATCATTCGTAGAATATATAGGAGGACATTTGAATTGGCTTTGCTTTTATTTAGGCTTCAATATTTAAGAAACCCAATATGCTATAGCGACCATAGTGAAAATATGAAATTAAATAAATATAAATAAAGTCATTAAAAGTATAATGTGCCCTGAGGGAAAGACGAATTCCGAAAAATATTTTTTTTGATATCTGTTATTATGTATGTTTTCTAAACAAAATTTAGACTTCATTATGAATTTTAAATCTCGTTAAATATTTGGATAATATATAATTATGTAATTTATATACAACTATGTAAGAATCGAAAGGTTGAGTAAATTATATGTTTACTTTTTTTTATATAATTTACTTCATCAGTTTCAGTTTCAGATTAGTTTTTCAAAATTTATTATAAACAAATTACGGGAAAAGTGTACTCCTTTCGTTTTCAAGACAATAACTAACACTTTATGAGTATTTATCTTTCTAATAGATCCTTTCTTCAACACCTACTACAAGGCATCAACAGCGCCCCCTTTATACTGACTAAACTTCCTCAGTAATGACAAAAGGATTTTCCTTTATGGTTAAATATCATGCCTTTCCTTTTTTTATTTTTGTCATTATCTTTTGATATTTTTTCCCGTATGTAACTAAAAAATATAATAAAGAATTGTTACATAACTTGAACCCATCCTAATTAATCCTATTCCCCAATCCACAACTTTTTACCTTTTTTTGTCAGATTTTAATCTTTTTAGTCCTTCTAAAATTTAAGCATAGTAGATAAATTTTTAATTTGGAATCACAGCCCAATTACTAACTTAACAATATTATTTCCAATTGCATTTAAGTATAAATTCAACCTAAATTTACCTATCAACCTAATTAAATTACCTATCAAGTATGTCACAAGAATAAACGATGTGCTTTAATAAAAGTACCCCTGAAATTATAAATTGAAAATGTTTTTTTTATATCTTTAAATCGTTCTTTAATTCTTTAAATCGTTGTTTAATTCAGAATTGAGAATTAAATAAAACATTTGATAACAAAATTACCAATTAAGATTTCATGGATTAACTTTTCAATTAATAAAGATAAGAGAAAAAGTTCGACAAAAAATGCAGACATTTAACTTTAAAAAAAGTTTTACATTAAATTTTTAAACTCAAATATAATTTTTAAAGCTTAATTTAATTTTCTAAAATTCAAAAACAAGTACAAGAGTTCGCAACATTAAAACTTATATATGCCAAACATTTTTTAATTCTAGTCAACATTTATTTTGTGATAAAAAGATAAATATATCATTTTTTTAATTGAATTAATTGCTTTAAAATAAATTTAACTTTAGATTTATTCGGCGAACTCTTTAATTATGAAGAAAACAGCTCCTTAAACTAAATATTTAACACTAATATGTGGTAAACGTAGGGAATTTGCGATCATTAAAAATTTATTGGGTATAAATAAATATCTAAAAAATATAAAAAGAGTAACATTCCGTTCTACATTTTTTATTTTTTAAATAAAGTCATTAATCTGATGAAAAATATTTCAACATTTTTATGTTTGAACTTTATTTAAACTTTTTATCTTTTAAATATTTTTATTTCCACAATTATTAAAAATTTGATTTCTTTAAGAATTAAAAAATATTTTTAAGAATAATACATTAAAATTTTTAATATCAAATAAATTTAATTACAATTTTCAGTTCATAAAAATTAAAAGAGTAATTGACTGCAGTGCTACCACTTTCTTTCAATTTGTACATTTAGGTTCATTAAATACCTTTACAATTTACTACGTGAGAAAATAAATACTGACTTCAAATTAATTATTTTAATCTTTTTCCAGATAATAAAGTGGCTTCAAATATTTGGGAACAGAAAATATAAGTGTTTTTCGAAAAGAAGCTATATGGATCTCTGTTTATTCCTAGAAATAACGAAACTAAATCTGAAATTAAAAGATTAAACATGTAGAAACGCATGAAATTAAATTTTCTGCAATTAACCCTAAATATCTGAAAATTTTAATTCGACACCTTTCTCTTTCTTTATTCTTATAAAAAATATTTTATTAAATAGAATTTTAAGTAAACAAAATATTGAAATCAATGTAAATTTTCCTTCTAAAGTAATTTTAATAAAATTATGAAATTAAAGCTGGATGGCTATAGACTGTAAAAATTAAAAAATTTTCATTACAATAGCAGTGGATTTATATAAAGTTATAAATTTCATTAAAATTATTATTTTATATAAAATTATTAACAATAATTTAGAGAAAAGAAGGACAGTCTGCAGTAAGTTAATTTCTCAAAATTATTAAAAATATTTCTTTTTCTCTGCTTTATTTATTTTAAAGTATATTTTATTATTTAATTTTATTTTATCTCTCCAATCACTAGAAAGAATGTCGTTCTACTTATAGAGACGGCGTTGCGTATGCGCTACAGTAGCTGCTGCCACACATATGTTTAAGTAGCGATTACAAAATGAATGAAACATTTATCTCCTTTTTAAAATCTTATTTTAAATAATATTATATAACACTACAAGTTTCACACGTACATTTTAAACTTGAGTGGATGAATAAAAAGTATTTTATGAACGATTGAAAATTTGAACAAGATATATAGGGAGAGAGTGTGAGCTAATAGAAGGAAGTAATAATGCAATGAAAAAATCCAAAATAGCTCTTTATTAAAAGAAGTTATCTCTAGCTTCAGAAAGCAGAAATTACTAAACAGACGCGTTTCCTGAAATTTAAATACGTATTTTCTGAATAAACAAAAGCTGAAAATTTTGTTATTCAGGTTCGGAATTTTTCTAGCTGCGACCATTGGAGTTTTTACTTTCAAAAGGAGAATAAACTATGGCGATTATAAAATGTGTGTGTAAGCTTCATCTTGCGCGGATAGTTTGGCTTCCGGGTGGGAGTTTTCAGGGTTTCTGGTACATAATACAAATAATATGCCTAACACACTACACACTACTAGCTACAGCTAATGAGCTGCTTTGTCTTACATCATTGCCAAGTCCAAAGGTCTACCAATGCTGACCATAGATATTTGTTAAAAAGAAATGAAATATTTTAAACTATATTTTTTTCATATTTGCTAAATTAAAATTAAATATGTTAAACATAAGAATTGAAGAGGAAATTATACATTAAAAAATAATAACCAAACTTAATTTCATTTTACTAAAAATTAAATATAAAATAATTATTTACTAGATTTATAATGAAACAGTTTTGATTAGAAATAAAAGGAAATGATTATTTATTAAATTAAAATGTGAGATCAATTTATTAAATATAAAAAAATAAACGTTTATTTACTAAAATAAAGATTCAATAAATTACTTGTTTATCATACTAAAATTAAATAACATTATGATGAACATTGAAAGAAATTGTTATATGTAAAAAATAACAACCAAAGGATTTCAAATAGTAAAAAGACAGAGAGCAAGAAGCATTTCAAGATGAAATACTTGGAGATTGCAAAATGCAGCGGCAAATGTTTATTTTAATATTACAAGTAAATACTACAAAAAGAAGTAATTATATTACATATGTCTGATCATCGATTGTATGGTAAACTGTCAATCTGCCAAATTGAATGGTTTAAAAAAAGAAAGAGTTGTCATTGGAGATGAAATGTCATTCAGGAAAGTAATTTAATTGCGATCAAATAATGTAAATTTTTAATAATTATAATTTTTAAATTTTTATTACATTATTACATATTTTGCTTTATTTATTTAATTTATTTATATATTATTACATTATTTACATTTTTAATTTTGAATAATTAAAAGTTTAAATTACACGATACACAGCAATACGTAACT
>BPLR01014246.1:0-37111 GCA_021605095.1 Caerostris extrusa
GAGGAGTTTGGCAACAAACACTGTGACACGAGAATTTTATATATTAGATATATACATAACTTTACAATGATGTACCAAAGATATAAATTAGATATGCAAGTGTATTTTACTCCTAAGGGACGGAGATTTTCGAGTTTACGACAAATCTCAAACACGTGGATCTGCGGGCAGATCTTAATTATCACACGGTGTGATACATGAACCCCAAGCGGCTCACTTTGAAAATACAGGCGGAAAGCCTGGTCTAGTCACTTCAGAGAAAAGACAACACTTCTTGTCGACTCATCACAGAACTCACTTTTCTTTCTCCAAAAACCTCCTTTAGGAAAATCCAAGAGAGGATTTCAGCTTCCTTCACTTCTCCTTAGAGTCGACACTTCTTCTGTCCCATGGTATATTACCAATCTCGATACAACAAACGCATGGTGTAGTCCATATCCAGTCTGTAAATGTTTCAAAGACCTGTGAAAAAGTAAACAGACAATCGTTAATTTCATGAGGTCTCTCATTATCCATGACACTGATTATCTACTATCATTTGGATTTTGATTGACAGTTGTTCATTAAGTACAAAATTACCACTGCTTGATATTATGAATATCCAGACACTACTTATCTGTTGTCAAATTTTGAGTGATACAGTTACTTGTTATTATACATTCATAAAGAATATACATATCTGCTGAGAATGAAATGCTGCACACTCTTCCTGTGAAAATGCTACAACCATAATAAGAAACAACATTGAACCATTGAAATGGGGTTACTAATAATAAAACAGTCAACAAAATAAACAGTTTTCAGTAGCTGAAGTTGAAAAAGAAAGTTTTTTATATTATTTATTTTTATTAGATAACTTGTATAATTATTCCAAAATGAAAAACGCTCAACCAACTATTAATTGCTGAATTCAAATAAGAATATTAATTACCTGAATTTTTAATAAGAATTTAATGCAGACTCTCGTAAATGGTAAATGAGATTATCATTTAAATAATAAAAAATTGACTAAAATGTAAAATAATTAATTCAGTTAAAAAAAGGTTTTGGAATTCTTTATGGACTTTAGTTTTTTGTTGAAATACACATGTAAAAAAACCATTAAAAAGAACTATAAACTTAATCACTACTTAATTAAAGAAATATTACGAGAAAAATGCATGACCAAACTAATGATGCCTATTAGTTAATTTAAATTTTTGTGAAAAAAAAACAGAAATATATCCCTACATGCAATTAAATTTTTTCTATTGCTTTTTGAAGAAAAAACAAAACGATATCTGCATAATTAATGCCCAGGAGGAAAAACATCTAAACTCGGATAAAAAACATTTTGTATGAGCTGCTGCTTTAGAAGTACTTTATCGCTTTAATAATGCAACTGCTACTACGGATTGCAACATATATCTTGAGGGACGCATTTTATTGGCACAGATCCCTGTTGCCATTCCATTGTTGATAAATATACGAGTCCCACGACTTCCCTCTTCTTCTTTACTTTTCTTTTCTAATTAATTAAACTACGAGTGGCCAATCTTATAGCCGATAGTATTATCATTACAGCGAAAATATTACTTGCAAGATTAATTCTCTATGGAGGTACTTATTATTTTTTATTTTTTGTTTATGGCGGGGAAAAAGATAATTATATTAGAAAAGATCTTTTTCCCCAAAGCGATATTTATTTATTTATTGTTTTGTATGCTATTCGAAGTAGAAATTTGTGTTGTTCTGCATTTATTGCACTGAAAGTGTTAGGAAAAAAATGGCAAAAAATTACGATTTTGTAGAAGAACTACCGTTTGAAAATTTATTCTTTTCGTTTTATCAGATAGTCTTTTTTTTTTTTTTAAAGAAAAAAATATGAGAATACGAAATTTTCTCTCTTTTTAGAATCATTAAAAATGGTTGGGTTGAGTTTTGCCTGTATCGCGTGCTGTACTTGAACTGAATCGTGATTAGTTGTTGAAAGAATTTTTGTTTCTTTGTTTAACGTAAAAAGAATAAAATGTATTAGATAAAATAAAAAGAATTATAATTGCAAAAGCATTTCTTAAAGAATTATATCAAGTTAAATTTCTTGAGGTAAAACTTTTTGAAATTTAAAAATAATCTTATTCGTTTTCAAAAAAAAAAATATTTATGCAAATTAATATTCGAACATGTTAATTTTTTTTTAAATAATGTTGAAAAAAAAAAGAAATGTTTTTTTTTTTTTCTAGTGATTTAATACGAGTAGCCAATAATGAAATTCAAATGGTTAATTTTTAATGAATGCGATTAAAAAATAGTAGAATTAGTTTTGTTTTGGTTAATTTGAAAACGCGTGATGTTTTTTGTACTGTATGCCTATAATTTTTAAATCTCTTACTGATGCTATATTTTTATTTTAATATGAGCTCATATATTGTATACTGAACTATTTTTTACCTGCCATTTATGTTGTTCTGCATTTATTGCACTGAAGAGTGCATATGTTGAAAATAAGGTAAAAAATTACAATTTTGTAGAAGAACTTCAGCTTGAAATTTATTCTTTTCATTTATCAGATTTTTCGTCTTTTTTCGTATTTTTGTACCCACCAAAGGGTTACTTAGTAATTCCATTTCTGTTTAAAATTAACAACAACAACAACAAAACAGGTAAAATAAAAAAAAAAATTTAAAAATCAATCTATCAACAAGGTCAACAAGGAAAGTTTATTTTTTTCCATTTTGTTCCCTCCTTGACTTGACTTAAAAAGAATCTGAAAAAAAGAAAATTTTCCGGCGATCTAAAGCAATTGTCACTGAATTTATTCCTAAATTTATATCCTGGTAAATATTTTATATAAGAGAAATTTTTTTTTATATTATTTTATATAAGAGAAAACTAAAAATTGATTACTGAATTAATATTTGAAAAAACTGTATTAAAATCAGTGTCATCCACTGTGAAGTTAAAAAATGTATTTGAACTTAAGTGGATGAATAAAAAAGTATTTAAAAAACGATTGAAAATTTGAAAAAGATATATATAGGGAGAGTGTGAGCTAATAGAAGGAATTGAAAATGACAGGACTTTCAATGTTTTGTGCGAGCTCCGAAAAAGGGCCAAATAAACATTTTGTAACTACCAGGTCTCGAACATGGGATCTCCCGCGTGTTTGGCGAATGTGATAACAACTGCACCATGAGTATGGTCGTTCAATTCTGAATGAAAGGGTTGATGATCTATTATTAATTGTCTGACCACTTTAAACTTTTTTTTGAGTATTTAAATGGTTAAACTAACATAAATTTAAGTAGATACGTAAAATTAATGACCTTTCTAGCAATGCATTTCCTAAAACTGTGTTAAGTTTACTGGGTTTAAAAAAAGAATAAAATACGTCATAACCTTCTATAATTATTCCAAAAAGAAAAACACACAAGTCAAATATTAATTACTGAATTCAAATTTAAAAACAGAAAATATTTTATATTATTTGTTTCTGTTACTAAATATCATAATTATTCCAAAACTAAAACACACAACTTAACTATTAATTGTTGTATTCAAATAATTTAATATTTAAATATTTAAATACTGATTTAATACGGACTTTCGTAAATGGTTAATGAGATTTTCATTTAAATAAAAAAATTGACAAAAATGTAAAATAATTAGTTCAAATTAAAAATTTTTTTGGTAGTCTTACTTTATGGGGTTTAGTTCTGTTGAAATACAAGTAGAAAACCATTAAAAAGAGCTATAAACTTAAGTACAACTTAATTAAAGAAAAATTACGAGAAAAATACACGATCAGACAAAATTAATGATGCCTATCCAGTTAATTTAAATTTTTGTGAAAAAAAAAAAAAACCAGAAATATATCCCTACATGCAATTAAATTTTGTATTGCTATTTGAAGACGAAAACAAAACGATGTCTGCATAATTAATGCCCAGAGGAAAAACATCTAAACTCGAAAAAAAATCTTGTATGAGCTGCTACTTTAGAAGTACTTTATCGCTTTAATAATGCAACTGCTACTACGGATTGCAACATATATCTTGAACGACGCATTTTATTGGCACAGATCCCTGTTGCCATTCCATTGTTGTAAATATGCGAGTCCCACGACTTCCTCTTCTTCTTTCCTTTTCTAATTAATTAAAATGACGAGTGGTTAATCTTATAGCCGATAGTATTATCATTACAGCGAAAATATTACTTGCAAGATTAATTCTCTGTGGAGATATTTATTTTGTTTTTATTCTTTGTTATGGCGGGGAAAAAGATAATTTTATTAGAAAGATTCTTTTCCCCAAAGCATGTTTATTTATTTATTGTTGTTCTGCTATTCGAAGTGAAATTTGCGTTGTTCTGCGTTTATTGCACTGAAAGTGCAAGGGGAAAAAAATGGTAAAAATTACTATTTTGAAGAACTTCTGCTTGAAAAGTCATTCTTTTCGTTTTATCAGATATTCTTTTTCGTTTTTGAAAAAATATGAGAATACGAAATCTCTCTGCTTTAGCAGCATTAAAAATGGTTGGGTTGAGTTTTGCTGTATCGCGTGCTGTACTTGAACTGAATCGTGATTAGTTGTTGAAAGATTTTTTGTTTTTTAGTAAAATAATAAAATGTATTAGATAATTTCTTTAAAAAATTATATCAAGTTAAATTTATTGAGGTAAAACTTTTGGATTTAAAAATAATCTTATTGGTTTGCAAGAAAAAAAGTTATTTGAAGCAGAATAATATTAGAACAGGTTAATTTTTTTTTTAAATAGTGTTGATTTAAAAAAATCTATTGAATGCGAGTTGATAAAATTCAAATGGTAAATCTTTAATGAATGCTATTGAAATAATAGAATTAGTCTTTGCTTTGGTTAATTTGACAGCGCGTGGTGTTTTTCATTCTGTGTACGTATAATTTTTAAATCTCATGTTAAAGATTATTTTAATTAAAATTTCTCGTTATTAAAAACAGCTTATTATCTTTTTTATTTTTTTTTTTTATCTTTAATATGAGCTCATATGTTGTAAACTCTGAACTATTTGAAAATTTATAGCCATATTTTTTTCTATTCAGTAATTAAAAATTTCATGCATTTTTTTATGCTTAGAATTGGTGGTGTTTTTTGTTTTAATATTAAGCATTTACTGTTCTTTTTTATAGAATGATTAAAATTGTAAAATAACTTATCAAAAACATTTTCTGTCTATTTGACCATTTTATACCTTTTTTTTTTTTACTTCTTTAAAAGCTGTTTATATAGTTCTAAGCACTTAGTTTGATTTTATTCTCATTTAAAAATTTTGATATTTAAAGCAATTGAATTTTATAAAATAATTCCTTACATTAATTATGCGAATCATGTAAATATAATTAATTGAATAAATATTAAAAAAATTATAGGTAAGTGTAACAAAAATAATCTAAAATAGATTTTTTTTTCCAACAAAAAGTTATCTATATATATATATATTGATGTTCATTTATATTACCTGGAATTAAAAAAGGAGTAATCAAAATTATGAATTAAAAATTTTTATTATAACTTTTATTTAGATATGTAACCATGCTTTCCTACACACTGGCATGGCATCGGCCTGATGGCCAACTGGCTAACGCTCTGGCCTCTGGCACACAGTCTTCAGTTTCGAATCTTGGCGGTGGCATGGATGTTTATCAGTGATTCGAAATCCCCGTTAAACTGTAGGTCCTGGTCAAATTAACCCACAGTGCGCAAAAAAATGACCGTAGAGCGACAAACCAAATCAAATCGCACTGATATAGTGTTAACAATTATAATGCAGTTAACAAAATAAACTGGTTTAAAGGTAGCGTAAAGTTGAAAGAAGAAAACTAGGTAACCTTGTATAATTATATTGCGAGGGTTTTATGGTTAACCTCGTATAATTATGCCAAAAGAAAAACGCACAACAACTATTAATTACAGATTTCAAATGTCTTCAATAAGGGTTATCGAAAATGGTTAATGAAGTTATCTATTTAAATAATAAAAAAAAAGTCTAAAATGTAAAATAATTAATTCAGTTAAAAAAAAAAAGGTTTTTTTTTTAAGTCTTTTACTTTATGGGCTTTAGTTGTTCTATTTGAAATACATGGCGAAAAACCATTAAAAACGAACTATAAACTTGAGCACTACTTAATTAAAGAAAAATTACGATAAAATACACGACAAAACTAATGATGCCTATCAGTTAATTTAAATTTTTGTGAAAAAAAACCAGAAATATATCCCTACATGCAATTAAATTTTCTCTATTGCTATTTGAAGATGAAAACAAAACAATATCTGCCTAATTAATGCCCAGGAGGGGAAAAAACCATCTAAACTTCTACCAAAAAACATCTTGTATGAGCTGCTACTTTAGAAGTACTTTATCGCTTTAGTAATGCAACTGCTACTACGGATTGCAACATATATCGTGGGGAGGCATTTTTATCGGCACAGATCCCTGTTGTCATTCCATTGTAGATAAATATATGAGTCCCACAACTTCCTCTTCTACTTTCCTTTTCTTTTCTAATTAATTAAAGTTACAGTGGCCAATCCCTATAGCCGATAGTATTATCATTACAGCAAGAATATTAATCTCTTATTAATTTCTGTGGAAGTACTTATTATCATTTTTTTTTTTTTATTCTTTTTGGTTTATGGCGGGAAAAAGATAATTATATTAGAAAAGATTCTTTTTTCCCCGAAAACAACAGTTCTTTTTTTATTTATTTATTTATTGTTGTTGTTGTATGCTATTCGAAGTAAAAATTTGTGTTGTTCTGCATTTATTGCTGTGAAAGTGTTAGGGGGAAAAAAAGGCAAAAATTACGATTTTGAAGAAAAATTTCCGCTTGAAAATTTATTCTTCTCGTTTTATCAGAATTTTATTTTTCTTTTTTTAAAGGAAAAATATGAGAATGCAAAATTCTCTCTGCTTTATAAACATTAAAAATGGTTGGGTTTTGCTGTATCGCGTGCTGTATTTGATGTGAATCGTGATTACTTGTTGAAATAATTTACTTTTCGTAAAGAATAAAATGTATTAGATAAAATAAAAGAAATATAATTGCAAGCAATTTCTTCAAAGCCTTATATATCAAGTTAAATTTATTGTAAAACTTTTGGAATATAAAAATAATGTAAACTACTTCAAATCTATTGATAAAGATATCACAGATATCGGGTCTAGCTCGAAAAGAAGTTCTAGCTCTATGCCAGAAGGATTAGCAACAACAACAACAAAAGATTCTTTTATATACAAGATAAACAAAAAATATGTGCATTTGGAAAAAATATTATAGTGGAAAAAACAATATTTCAACTTCGAAACGAAGTAATCATGCCCATATGAATGCGTACTTAGACTTCTGAATAGAAAATAGAAAACGGATTTCGAAATCTTAAAAATATTTTGGGAAAAATATCTGTCTGCATTTCGCTTTGGAAAAAAAAGTATGATATGCTTTTAAGAGCAACGAGATAGAAAAGATATTTATTATTTTCCTTTTTTAATGTACAAATATAATCCTCTTACGATGGTGAATTTCGGTTTTTGCCTGAATGGAGGAAAAACTAATTCAAGAAACGATGAGTTACCTCAGAAGTAAGTAACAGGAATTGGAAGATTCAGAGTTATAAAATAAGGGGAATATTACATTTATTCGTCTTCCATTGCAGGAATTTACAGGAAACAGATGTAGACCTGAAGTTGAGGGTACCAAAAACAGAGCGCTAGCCATTTGGCCCACCTATTATCTTGCAAAGCCAATACCTAAAATTTGAAACTTCCTTTCACAAAAACTCCTATAAATAATAATGACGGAAACCGAAAGAGGAAAATAAATATTTTTAATTCCTCTAGTTGTTCGGCAGCTGCCTTATGGGCAATTGGCAAGCCACGTTAACATGTATGTCCCGGTCTAACAAGCCCAAAGTGCGCAAAAAATGACTGTAAAACGACAAACCAAACCAAATCACTGAAATAGTGTTAGCAGCTATAATGCAGTTAACAAAATAAACTGGTTTTAAGGTAGCTGTAGTTTAAAGGAAGAAAACTACATAACCTTGTGTAATTATATGATAAGGTTTTATTAGATAACCTTGTATAATTATATTTTAAGGGTTTGTTAGATAACTTTGTATAATTATATTTTAAGGTTTTTATTAGAAAACTTTGTATAATTACATTTTCAGGTTTTATTAGATAACCTCATTACAATCATATTTTAAGGTTTTATTAGATAACTTTGTATAATTATTCAAAAAAGAAAAAACGCACAGCTTAACTATTAATTACTGACTTCAAATGAGGAATTAATGAGGATTTTTGTAAATGGTTAATGAGATTATCTATTTAAATAATAAAAAAAAAAAGTCTAAAATGTAAATTAAATTCAGTTAAAAAAAAGGGTTTTTTTAAGTCTTTACTTTATGGGCTTCTGTTGTTTTGTTGAAATATATGGCGAAAAACCATTAAAAACGAACTATAAACTTAAGCACTACTTAATTAAAAGAAAAATACAGGACAAAACTAATGATGCCTATCAGTTAATACAAAATTTTGTGAAAAAAAAAAAATAGAAATATATCCCTACATGCAATTAAATTTTTTCTATTGCTATTTGAAGATGAAAACAAAACGATATCTGCCTAATTAATGCCGAGGAGGAAAAAACATCTAAACTCGGACCAAAAAACATATTGTATGAGCTGCTACTTTAGAAGTATTTTATCACTTTAATAATGCAACTGCAACTACGGATTGCAACATATATCGTGGGGATGCATTTTATTGGCCCAGATCCCTGTTGCCGTTCCAGTGTTGATAAATATATGAGTCCCCGACTTTCTCTGTTTCTTTCCTTTCTTTTCTAATTAATTAAAATGACGAGTGGCCAATCCTTTAGCCGATAGTATTATCATCACAGCAAGAATATTACTTGCGAGATTAATTCTCTGTGGAGGTACTTATTTTTTTATTCTTTTGCTTGTTGCGGAAAAAAGATAATTATATTAGAAAAGATTATTTTTCCCCAAAGCAACAATTCGTTTTATTTATTTATTGTTGTTGCATGCTATTCAGTAAAAGTGTGTGTTGTTCTGCATTTATTGCACTGAAAGTGTAAGGGGAAAAAAATGGCAAAAATTACGATTTTGTAGAAGAACTTCCGCTTGGAAATTTATTCTTTTCGTTTTATCAGATTTTCTTTTTTTTTAAAGAAAATATGAGAATACTGAAAGTATCTCTGCTTTAGAAGCATTAAAATGGTTGTGTTGTGTTTTGCTGTATCGCGTGCTGTACTTGAACTGAATCGCGATTACTTGCTGAAAGAACTTTTGTTTTTTGTTAATTTTTTCGTAAGAGAATAAAATGTATTAGATAAAATAAAAAGAATTATAATATTTGCAATTTATAATTGCAAGCAATTAAATTTATTGGGGTAAAACTTTTGGAATTTAAAAAATAATCTTATTCGTTTGCAAGAAAATAAATAAATGTCAAGCTTCCAAACATTTAGTTTGATTTTATTCTCTTCATAAAATTTTGTCATTCAAGGCAATCGAATTTTTTTAAATAATTTCTTACATTAGTTATGTTAATCCTCTAAATATAATTAATTTGATAAGCATTAAAAATGATAGTATGCACAAGATGGCAATAGAGCGACAAACCAAACTAGTTGTTCAGCAATAATTTTTCATAAAAAAATTGCTAAATTTATTCAATAACAATTTTGGACCAAATGCTTTAAAAGATATTTATGTAAAAATAGGTTATAAAGAAATTAAATAACACTTTATGTTTGTACCCTGGTGCGGTGTCCAGATACCCTCGTATTTGGTAATCTGTGTGTCTTTTAAGATGGCATGCAAATTAATTTTATTTCAAAAATAGCATTTAATGATTAAGAAACATTCTTTATAGAGCATTTTATTTTCAATAAAATTCATAATGGAGACATTTATATCTTTTTTATATTTAATAACATTTTTATAGAAAATAAAAGTTGAAAGAATATGCCTTCAATTACATCAAAATAGTGTACGTTAACGAATGAAAAGAATGTAGGGTCTTTTTTGAGATTGCGAAATATCACCAAAGAACAAATTCAGATTTTTATAAAGTTTAAATTTCAGTTAATAATAGACCAAAAAAATTAATTCAGCGTATATGGTATATCAAGAGTAAAACTTATTTTTACATCAGAATGAAAACAACTCATCTCCAGAGAACGATAAAAATCCAATTGAAATCGTCTGCAAAGTTTAGAAAAAGTTCCAAGAGCCGAAAGCAAAATTTAGGAAGATTGAAAATTTGATTTTTCAAAAGATTCCAACGACATTACGTTCCAAAAAAGAGAAAGGTACTTAAAATCAATAGCAGCAATTTATCTTCCATGCCTTACTATTCACCATCAGATGAATCTTCTTTTTATTTTTTTACTTGATTTAGATCCTTGAGATTTATTTGCAATTTAAAAATTTTCTGATCATTGAATTCCAGTTTTGAAAAAAATTTGCAAAATGGAGTTTAAAGTGAAAAAGAATCATATGACATCTCAAGATCTGAATAATCTGCATTTTACGGAAACTGAAATTTGCAACTAAAAGGCGATGTGATTGCCTTTTTTATCGTTCTAGTGAGATTGGAAGTGCGATTTGTCATGGCGTACATAAGCATATTCTATATTTATATTTTGATTTCAAAAAGAATCTTTTAAAAGAAGTAATTAAAGCTCCTGCAATTTTGTTATAATAATAAGCCAATCAAAATGTATTAATTACAAGAATATTTATTTACAAATAACTATATTTTAATTTGTGTACCACTTTTGACAAGTACATTCTTGATAAAAGTACAAATTGAGTATGTTTATCTGAAAAATTGTGAAAGTCTCTCTTTAATAAAAATATAAATGATTAATAAAATAAAATATAAATTATTAATAAAAATTATAATTTTGTATTTTACTTAGTGAGTTTTGGATTATTACATATATAATATGGCAGTGGAAAAATAGTTTCGAAAATACTTGAAGATTTCTAGTAGTATCGAAACAATTTTTTAGTTTGCAAAATCTCTTGAAGATTTCAAAACCAACCAATCTATTTTCCAAGCTTTTGACCGACAAACCAAACCAAGCTATTTTCTGAACTATTTCTATTATTGAAATAAAGTAAAGTAAAAAATTATTCTTTCCTGAATTTAAACGACGATAATAAAAAAAAACCCTTTGTGCATCATATATAAAAATTAAATTGCTTCGAATTTCCTCACAAGAATTCTAGAGAGGCAGAAACTATACACAACTTCGATTTATAGTTTTACACTTTTATGTCCAAATTAATTTTCCACATTCACAGTAGTATTGCCCAAATTAATTTTTAGTTCTATTAATGTATTGAAAACCTATTGATTTTAATTGAGTTTTCATATAAGCTGCCTAAAGTAGGAAGTAAAAATGAAATTTAAGTTTTTAACGAGACTTTAGCACAACTGATTATAGCGACGCACGTTTAAATCCACAAACAACAACACACATATATATAATTGCTTAACACTTATTTAGTTAAAGCTACTAATTTTCGATTACTATTTAATACAGTCACATTTATCCAGTTGGCAAGTTAATTCTAATCTTTTATTCAATGCATATTTTTCTAACTTTTCGTTTACATGACGTCACATGTACAAAGCACATGATTGGTTGTGACGTCAGGCACGGAACTATAAAAGATCATGAAAGACGTGGGATTTACTGAGAAAGATATGAAAAGAGGTCTGTATGTCTGGTTGTAGGTAACATGATTTAATTATATTTCAGTTGTAACCAAAATATGGTTTTTAAAGTTTTAACTTTTATTTTATATATATATATAATAAAAATTTACTTTCTTAAATTAATTAAATGTAGCGATTCTTTGCTTCTTCTGTACCACGGCATTCTGCTTAATTGTCGACATATATTCTTGTAATTATATACAGCGCAACTAATAACTATATAAGAATAGTAACAGCGCATAATACCAATATATATTCTAGTAGTTGTATAAAACACATGTATTAGTAGTAAATATATATGGAATACAGAGAGCAGCTAAAAATGTTACATATACATTTATAAATTGAGCTGTAATACAGAAAATCATGCTAGAAATGCAATGCAGAATGCAGAGAATAAATGATGCAACATAAATCCTATGCTAACAAATATGCAACTACACCCAATTTTGCCCTATGTAAAAATATTCCAAATCTATTGATAAAGACATCACAGATATCGGATCTAGCTCAAAGCGAACTATGCCGGAAGGATTAGCCACAACAACAATGTATTTTTGTATACAGAATAGCATAAACAAAAAAATTTGCAATATTTGGAAAAATATTATAGTGTAGAAAGGAATATTTCAATTTTCGAAACCAAATAACTATGCCTACATCAATGCGTACTCCGACCTACGAATAGAAACCGGATTTCGAAATCTTAAAAATATTTTGAAAAAAAATCTGTCTGCATTCCGCTTTGGAAAAAGTATGATATGCTTTTTACGAACAACGAGATAGAACAAATATTTATTTATTTTGCTCTTTTAATGTACAAATATAATCCTCTTAGACACTGAGGAATTTCGGTTTTTCATGGACTAGAGAAAAAACTAATTCCAGAAATGATGTGTTACGTCACAAAGAAGTAACAGGAATTGGAAGATTCAGTGTCATAAAATAGAGATAGGGGAATATTCTATTTATTCGTTTTCCATTACAGGAATTTACAGGAAACAGACACAGACCTACAATTTAAAATGGATTCCGAACCACTAACTAACAGCTAGAACCTGAAGCTGCGGTACCAAAAAACAGAGCGCTAGCCATTTGACCACCTATTATCTTGGGAAACCAATATCTAAAATTTGAAACTTCCTTTCACAAAAAAACTCCTATAAATAATAATGACGGAAAACCAAAAGAGGAAAATAAATATTTTTTTTAATTGCTCTAGCTGTTCGGCAGCTGCCTTATTCCCAATTGGCAAGCGCTCTGGCCATTGGTACCACAGCATAACCTTGTGTAATTATATGATAAGGTTTTATTAGATAACCTTGCATAATTATTCCAAAAAGAAAAACTCACAGCTTAACTATTAATTACTGATTTCAAATAAGGATTTAATACGGACTTTCATAAATGGTTATCTATTTAAATAATAAAAAAATTTTCTAAAATGTAAAATAATTAATTCAGTTAAAAAAAAGTTTTTTTTTTTTTTGAAGACTGTATTTTATCGGCTTAAGTTGTTTTGTTGAATTACATGGCGAAACCCCATTAAAACGAACTATAAACTTAAGCACTACTCAATTAAAGAAAAATACAGGACAAAACTAATGATGTCTATCAGTGAATTCAAATTTTTGTGAAAAAATACAAATATTTTCCTACATGCAATTAAATTTTCTGTATTGCTATTTGAAGATGAAAACAAAACGATATCTGCCTAATTAATGCCCCAGAGAAAAACTTCTAAATTCGAACAAAAACATCTGATATGAACAGCTACTTTTGAAAAACTTTATCGCTTTAGTAATGCAACTGCTACTACGGATTGCAACATATATCTTGGGGAAGCATTTTATCGGCACAGATCCCCGTTGCCATTCCATTGTTGATAAATATATGAGTCCCACGACTTCCACTTCTTCTTTCCTTTTCTTTTCTAATTAACTAAAGTTACGAGTGGCAAATCCTATAGCCGATAGTGTTATCATTACAGCGAAAATATTAGTTGCAAGATTACTTTTCTGTGGAGGTACTTATTATATTTTTATTATTCTTTTGCTTATTGCGGGAAAAAGATAATTATATTGGAAAAGTTTCTTTTTACCCAAAGCAACAATTCTTTATTTATTTAATGTTGCTGTATGCTATTCGAAGTAAAAATTTGTGTTGTTCTGCATTTATTGCACTGATAGTGTAGGAGAAAAAATGGCGAAAATTACGATTTTGTAGAACAACCGCTTGAAAATTTATTGTTTTCGTTTTATCAGATTTTCTTCTTTTTTTTTTTTTTTTTTTTTAAGGAAAAATATGAGAATACGAAATCCTCTCTGCTTTATAAGCATTAAAAATGGTTGGGTTGAGTTTTGCTGTATCGCGTGCTGTACTGGAACAGAATCGTGATTAGTCGTTGAAAAGAATTTTTTTTTTTTTTTTTTTTTTCGTAAAAGAATAAAATGTATTAGATAAAATAAAAGAAATATAATTGCAAGCAATTTGTTTAAAGCCTTATATATGAAGTTAAATTTATTGTGGTAAAACTTTTGGAATTTAAAAATAATCTTATTCGTTTGCAAGAAAAAAAAAAAAATTATTTGATGCAAAATAATATTCGAACAAGTTAATTTTTACAAAAAAAATAATGTTGATTTAAAAATATATGTTGTTTTTTTTTTAGCGAATGGCCAATGATAAAATTCAAATGGTAGATTTTAATGAATGTTATTAAATTAGTAGAATTAGATTGTGTTTTTGTAAATTTAAAACCGCGTGATGTTTTTCGTTGTTATGTGCCTATAATTTTTTAAATCTCTTACTGAAGCTTATTTTTAATTAAAATTTCTGATTATTGAAAACAATTTATCTTTTTATTTTTTAATAAGAGCTCATATGTTGTAAATTCTGAACCATTTATAAACTTATAACCTCTTTTTTTTTTTTTTTTTTTGTCTATATTCAGTAATGAAAAAATTTTATGCAATTATTTATTTTTAGGATTGCCTTCATGTTTTTGTGTAATATTAAGGACGTACTGTTCTTTTAAAAAAAAAAAATGATTAAAATTCCAATCAAAATTCTCAAAAACGTACATCATTTTCTATCTATATGATCTTTTTTTCAATTCCTTCTATTAGCTCACACTCTCCCTATATATATCTTGTTCAAATTTTCAATCGTTCCTAAAATACTTTTTATTCATCCACTCAAGTTCAAATACATTTTTTTTAACTTATAGTGGATGACACAGGATGTTAATACAGTTTTTTCAAATATTAATTCATTCATTAAATTTAATTAATTAATTTTAGTTTAAGTTTAAGTTGCATATCTATCTATGGTTAAATAGATGGCACCAGATAAAATAAAAAAAAAAATGAATGAAAATTATAAAGGACTTTCTGCAATATACTGAAAAAGAAAGTAGGAATTAATTTTAAAATTTTTTTATATATTACTTGTTTTTAAATATAAGTATTTATTTTTTTTTTACTTCTTTAAAAACGTTCTATAGTCTGCTTCCAAACATTTAGTTTGATTTTATTCTCATTATAAAATTTTATCATTCAAGGCAATCGAATTTTATAAAATAATTTCTTACATTAATTACGCTCATCTAAATATAATTAATTTGATAAGTATTAAAAATGATAGTGTGCACAAGATGGCAGTAGAGCGACAAACCAAACTAGTTGTTCAGCAATAATTTTTGATAAAAAAAAATGCTAAATTTGTTCAATAACAATTTTGGACCAAATGCTTTAAAAGATATTTATGTAAAAAAAGGTTATAAAGAAATTAAATAACACTTTATGATTGTACCCTGGTGCGGTGTTCTGATACCCTCGTAATTGGTACCCTGTGTGCCTTTTAAAATGACATGAACTTCAGAAAATTTATTTTATTTCAAAAATAGCAATTAATGATCAAGAAACATTTTTTATAGTGAATTTTATTTTTAATCTAATTCAAAAAAGAGAATATATTTTACAGAAAAACAAGTAATATAAAAAAAAAAAATATTTTTAAGTCAATATTTTTTTTCACACTATATTGCAGAAAGTACTTCATAAATAATTTTCATTCATTTTTTTAAGTTTATCTGGCGCTATATTTAGATATATGCAACTTAAATCTAAAAAACTAAAATTAATTAATTAAATTTAATGAATGAATTAATATTTGAAAAACTGTATTAACATCCAGTGTCATCCACTACAAGTTAAAAAAATATATTTGAACTTCAGTATTTTATGAGCGATTGAAAATTTGAACAAGATATATATAGGGAGAGTGTGAGCTAACAGAAGGAATTGAAATAAACTTAAAGGAAAATGCCATCAATGGCATCACAATAATGACGATATGAATGAAAATATTGTAGGGTCTTTTTAGATTGCGAAATATCACCAAACAGAAAATTCAGATTTTAATAAAGTTTAAGTTGCAGTTAATAATAGACCAAAATTAATTAAGCGTGCATGGTATATCAAGAGTAAAACTTATTTTTACATCGGCATGAAAACAACTCATCTCCGAGAACGATAAAAATCAATTGAAATCGTCTGCAAAGTTTAGAAAAAAAGTTCCAAGAGGCGAAAACAAAATTTCGGAAGATTGGAAAATTTGATTTTTCAAAAGATTCCAAAGACATTATGTTCCAAAAGAGAAAGGTACTTAAAATCAATAGCAGCAATTTATCTTCCATGCTGTACTATTCACCATCAGATGATACTCTTTTTTTTTTTTTTTTTTTTTTTTTTGCTTGATTTAGATACTTGAGATTTATTTTCAATTTAAAAATTTTCTGATCATTGCAATTCCAGTTTAAAAAAAAAAATTTGCAAACTGGAGTTTAAAGTGAAAAAGAATCATGTGACACATGAAGATCTGATCAATCTGCATTTTTGGAAACTGAAATTTGCAACTAAACTTCGATGTAATTTGGCTTTTTAATGTTCTAGTTAGATTGGAAGTTCGATTTGTCATGACGTATATAAACTATTCTAGGATATATTTGAAAAAGAATCTTTTAAAAGGTAATTGGAGTTCCTGTAATTTTGTTATAATAATAAGCCAATCAAAATGTATTAATTATAAGAATATTTATTTACAGATAATAACTATATATTAATTTTTGTACCACTTTTTGACGACTGCATTCTTGATCAATGAATAATTTTTATGTTTTTATCTGAAAAGTTGAAAAAGTCGCACCATAATAAAAATATAAATTATTAATATAATAATAAGAAAAGTATTAATGGAAATAATGATTTTGTATTTTACTAGCAACTAGTGGCTCAGTGGCAACGAGTGCCATTGGTGAGCATTAGGGCGGAGATTTAATTCGCTGCCGGCTTTGTTGTAGACACTATTTAAAAAAACGACGAGACTTGATGCTTAGAATCTTGCCGCGTAAGTCGGACTACCTAGTAGGTGTCTTCCAGGATTTTCTTCCGTACGGCACCAAATACGGGTAGATCCGACCTCTGAATCGAAAATAGAAAACGGATTTCGAAATCTTAAAAATATTTTGGAAAAAAAAAAATTCTGTCTGCATTCCGCTTTGGAAAAAGGTATGATATGCTTTTTACGAACAACGAGATCAAACAGATATATATATTCTTTCTTTTTTTTTTTTTTTAATGTACAAATATAATCCTCTTACAAGATGGTGAATTTGGGTTTGCCCGGAATAGAGGAAAAACTAATTGCAGAAATGATACGTTACATCAAAAAGAAATAACAAGAGTTGGAAGTTTCAGTGTTATAAAATGGAGAGAGAGGAATTCCGTTTATTCATCTATCTCCGCTCTGGTATTCGGTACGACAGGTTACGGGTTGGAATCCTGGGGGTGCCATGGATGTTTGTACTGTTTCGGTACTGTAATAAACTGTGGATGTGTAACTGTCATGTGCACAAGATGACCGTAGAGCGACAATCCAAACCAATCAGTTGCCTTTTCTTTTACAGTTGCCGAGTCTGACGTCATATGTAGAAAGCATATGATTGGTTGTGTCGTCAGGCACGGATGTATAAAGCCAATGAAGTATGCGGGAATTATTTAGACAGAGAAAGCAAAGGACTGAGGTTTGTCTAGTTGCAAGCAACATGATTTAATTATATTCAAGTTAAAACCAAACTATATATATATATATATATATTTTTAATTTACCTTTTATTTTATATATGTAATAAAAATTTACTTTCTCAAAATTAGTTAATTGTAGTGATTCTTGCTTCTTCTATAGTTGCTTTCAAGGTCCTCCGCTAAATTTTCGGATATATAAGCTTTTAACTATATACAAATGTCTTGTAGTTGTATAAAAAACACGTATTGAGGGTAAATATATATGTCATAGAATACAGTGCGCAACTAAAATATATATTATACATTTAAGCTATATTTATTGTTTAAATGCATATATAATATATACATCTATGCTATAAGCAATAGTATATATATGTTAGGTAGCATACAGCTATATCAAAATGTATGCTGTGCATACAGAAAAAATAAATAGTGCGACATAAATCCCTAAGCTAACAAATATAGAACTATATTCAATTTTACCAGATCTCTGTGGTATCTTTATCAATAGATTTGAAATATCGAGTCTGGTTCAAAGAGAACTACGTCAGAAGGATTAGCAACAACAACAGTGTAGAAAGGAATATTTCAACTTTGAAAAATAATAAACTCAATATATTTCAACTTTCAATAAACTAAAACAACAACTTTCAATAAACTAAAACAACTTTCAAACTGTACAACTTTCAATAAACTAAAATATTTCAACTTTGATTATAATATCAGCGTATAATAACTACAGATATTCTTGTAGTTATATTAAAACATGTATTGGGAGTAAATATATCTAGAATAGAATACAGCGCACAACTAAAATATCTATACTATAAATAAAGCTGTAATACAGAAAGCCATGCTATGCATACAGATAACAAATGATGCAACATAAAGCCTATGCTAACAAATACACAACCATACCCAATTTTACCCTATGTAAAATATTTCAGATCTATTGATAAAGATATCACATATATCGGGGCTAGCTCAAAGCGAACTATGCAGGAAGGATTAGCAGCAACAACAACACCGTATTTTTGTATACAGAAAACCATAAACAAAAAAAAATGTGCAACATTGGAAGAAATATTATAGAGTAGAAAGGAATATTTCAACTTCGAAACCAAGTAACCATGCCCATATCAATGCGTACTCCGACCTCGCAATAGAAAATAGAAAACGAGTTTCAAAATCTTAAAAATATTTTGGTAAAAAAAAAAATATCTGTCTGCATTTCGCTTTGTAAAAAGCATGATATGCTTTTTACGAACAACGAGATAAAATAGATGTATATTTATTTTTTACTTTTTTTAATGTACAAATTTAATCCTCTTACGTGATGTGAAATTTCGGTTTTTCCCGGACTAGAGGAAAAAAACTAATTCAGAAATGATGCGTTACGTCACAAAAGAAATAACAGCAGTTGGAAGATTCGCTATTATAAAATAGAGAGATGAATTCCGTTTATTCATCTTCCATTACAGGAATTTAAAGTAATGGAGATATTAATGGAAGAGAATATTTCCACAAAAACAAGTTTTAAAGGGATGGTTGCAATGATATAACAGAAACAAAAAGGAAAATAACGTACATATAAAATTTATTACCACAGTAGATTTAGTAGATTTTTGTTATGTATAGCTGTAAATATGAAAAGACAACTTTTAAAAATGTTGATATCAAATGTAATAATTAAATTTTTGAAATATTTATATACGTTTATGATTACTTATAATAGTCATACAACAATTATATAATATTTTTCTATCATGTTACTTTTAATGAATAGGGCCTGATGGTTCTGGCGTTCGGTATCACAGGTTTCGGGTTAGAGTCCCGGCGGTGCCATGGATGTTTCTAGTGGTTCGGAATCCACTTTAAACGATAGGTTGCGGTCTAACTACCTAAAGTGCGCACAAAATGACCGTACAGCTAAAAAAAACCACTGGCTTTTTGGTACAAAGAAGGGCTTTAGGTTCGAATCCTGGTACAGAACGAATGTTTGTGAGTGACGTTAAACCGTAATTTCCGGTCTAATAGGATCGTAGAGCGTTGAGGGGTAGTGTTACTCGCGACCATAGCCTATCTCTAAGCTACACGTGCCCACTTGGGTAGTGCTAAATGTGTAACAGCAGTGCAATAACTGCTTATGGCATAAAGATTAACTGTCTCTGTATTGTCAGCTTCATTAGAACAACAGCAGCATTTCTAATGAATAATAATATATTTTATGATTGTAAAAATAATATTATGCTTTAATCGTATCATGTTTTACTTGATGAGATATACGACGGAAATAAATTTATGAACGAAAATATACTATTGTCACCATGTTTCTTCTTACCTACTGGCAAGAGCCCCTCCTGTAACGTTCAGGAGAAATGGCCAGTTGGCCCCACGACTTACACCCGGTGAAATACATTTCAAGCCTCCTGCGCTTAGCAGAGTTTCGGTAGGGTTATTGACTTATAAGTTAAGGTTATATACTGTTTTTTACGAGTTATAGACTTATAAGTCTATAAATCGAATGGAATCCTTCCACGAATCTATAATTATCTGCCTTGAAATGTGTTAAATATTGTATTTCTTTAATTGCATATAAGTGGTTCATGGACTTGGTCTAGATGTTGCTATCGATCAAGTGAGATAAGAAACAACAACGTATATATATATATATGCATACATATATATGTTGCGCTGCTATATATATATATATATATATATACATATGTCAGCCCGCTACGTGCCATATACAAATTAACTTGTAGTTGTATAAAAACATGTATTCCGAGTAAATATATCTGGAACAGAATACAGTGCGAAGGTAAAATATATATATATACTATAAATACAGTTATAATATAGAAGGGTATGCTGTGCATGCAAAGAATAATTGGTACAACATAAATCCTATGATAACAAATATAAAACTATACCCAATTTTACCATACGTAATATATTTCAACTTCCAAACGAAGCAACCATGCCTGCATCAATGCGTCCGACCTCTGAATAGAAAACGGATTTCGAAATCTTAAAAATATTTTGGAAAAAAATATGATACGCTTTTTTCGAACAACGAAATAGAACATATATTTATTTATTTTTTTTTTTAATGTACAAAATAATCCTCTTACGTGATGTGGAATTTCGGTTTTTCCCGGAATAGAGGAAAAACTAATTTCAGAAATGATGCGATACGTCACAAAGAAATAACAGGAGTGGGAAAATTTGCTATTATAAAATAGAGAGAGATGAATTCCGTTTATTCATCTTCCTTTACAGGAATTTAAAGTAATGGAGATATCAATGGAAGAAATATTTCCAGAAAAACAAGCTTTAAAGAGACAGTGCAGTAAAGTAACAGAAAAAAGAAGATAACGTGCACAGAAAAATTATTACCACAATAGATTTTTGCTATGTACAGTTGCAAATAGCAAAAAGACAACCTTCAAAATGTTTATATCAAATGTAATGATAAAATTATTTGAAATATTTATATACGTTTAAGATTACTTATAATAGTGATACAACAACTATATAATATTTTTTCTATCATGTTACTTTTAATGTATAGGTCTGATGGTTCTGGCGCTCGGTATCACAGGTTGCGTGTCCCAGTCCCCGGCGGTGCCATGGATGTTTGTAGTGGTTCGAATCCACTTTAAACCATAAGTCCCGGTCTAACTACCCTAGAGTGAGCACGAAATGACCATGGCACGGATGTTTGTGAGTGATGTTAAACCGTAAGTCCCGGTCGAATAGGATCGTAGAGCGTTGTGGGCGTAGTGTTACTCGCGTACGTAGCCTATCTTCAAGCTACACATGCTCCCTTGGGTAGTGCTAAATGAGTAACAGCGGTGCAGCCTTTGCGTATGGACATAAAGATTAACTGTCTCTGTATCTATTGCATTAGAACAACAACATTTATAATAAATAACAATATATTTTATGATTGTAAAAGAACCTTTTCCTACGATTGTGTTTATCCATATCATGTTTTATTTGATGATATAAATTACTGAAATAATTTTTATGGACGAAAATTCATTATTGTAATCATGCTTCTTGCTACCCGCTCGTAAGAGAGCCGCTTGTAGCGTTCAGAAGTGGTCAGTTGGACTACAGACTCGCCCGAAAAAAGAAGTATATTTCAAGCATCCTGAGCTTAGCAGAGTTTCGTTTTATCCACTTATAAAAGAGAGTCCGTCCACGATCCTATAACTATATGTCTTGAAATGTGTAAAGTAGAGTAGGTCTCTAATTGTGTGTGTGTGAGTGTGGTTCATGGACTTGATGTAGATGTTGTTGTCGACAAAGTGGGTTAAGAAACAACAACATATGTATATATGTTGTGCTGCTATATATATACGTGTGTGAGTGTGTGTGTCAAATAGAATGTAGTGCACAGTGAAAATATATAATATATACATCTACACTATAAATACATCTGTAATATAGAAACACATCCTGTGCATACATAGAATAAATGATGCAACATAAATCCTATGCTAACAAATACACAACTACACCCAATTTTACCCTATGTAAAATATTCCAAATCTATTGATAAAGATATCACAGATATCAGGTCTAGCGCAAAGCGAACTATGCCGGAAGGATTAGCAACAACAACAGCGTATTTTTGTATACAGAAAAACATAAACAAAAATATGTGCAATATTTGGAAAAATATTACAGTGCTGGAATACTTCAACTTCGAAAACGAAGTAACCATGGCTATATCAATGCGTACTTCGACCTCTGAATAGAAAACGGATTTCGAAATCTTAAAAAAATATATATATATCTGTCTGCATTTCGCTTTGTAAAAAGTATGATATGCTTTTTACAAACAACGAGATAGAACAGATATTTATTTATTTTTTAAGTTTTTAATGTACAAATATAATCCTCTTACGTGATGTGGAATTTCGGTTTTTCCCGGAATAGAGGAAAAAAATAATAATTCCAGAAATGATGCGATACGTCACAAAGAAATAACAGCAGTTGGAAGATTCACTATTATAAAAATAGAGAGAGGAATTCCGTTTATTCATCTTCCATTACAGGAATTTAAAGTAATGGAGATATTAATGGAAGCGAAATATTTCCAGAAAAATAGCTTTAAAAGATGTTGTGAAATAACAGAAAAAAAGGAAAATACCGTGTACCACACCCCAGTTTATTACCACAGTAAATTTTTGCTATGTACTTTGCAAACATTTAAAGACAACTTTAAAAATGTTTATATTTAATTTAACGATTAAGTAATTTGATATATTTATAAGTTTTTGATTACTTATAATAATCATGCAACAATTATATAATATTTTTCTATCATGTTATTTCTAATGATTACGGCCCGATGGTCGATTCTTGACATGTCAAGTTAGGGGCCTGGATGGCCGAGTGTCTGGCCCTCAGTGTCACAGGTTTCCGTTACGAGTCCCGGCGGTACCATGGATGTTTGTAGTGTTTCAGAATCCACTTTAAACCGTAGGTCCCGGTCTGAATCTCTGGTAGAGCATTGTCGAAGGAACAGTTACTCGCGTCCGTAGCCTATCTTCAAGCTACACGCGCCCCCTGAGTAATGCTAAATGAGTAATAGCGCTGCAGCCCTTGCTTATGGTATAAAGAATAACTGTCTCTGGATCGTCAGCTGCATTAGGCAACACTATATTATTTTGCAAACAAAAAAAAATGTGCAATATTTGGAAATATTTTTATAGCGTAGAAAGGAATATTTTCAACTTCAAAAACGAAGTAACCATGCCCATATCAATGCGTACTCCGACCTCTGAATAGAAAATAGAAAACGGATTTCATAATCTTAAAAATATTTTTCAAAAAAAAAAATATCTGTCTGCATTTTGCTTTGTAAAAAAGTATGATATGCTTTCCACGAACAACGAGATAGAACAGATATATATTTATTTTTACTTTTTTTTTTAATGTACAAATATAATCCTCTTACGTGATGTGGAATTTCGGTTTGTCAGGAATAGAGGAAAAACTAATTCAGAAATGATGCGTTACTACTGTGTCCAAAAAGTAAGACCAGTTTTCATTTTAAATTTCCTGG
Source organism: Caerostris extrusa (assembly GCA_021605095.1). Lineage (NCBI taxonomy): Eukaryota > Metazoa > Arthropoda > Arachnida > Araneae > Araneidae > Caerostris > Caerostris extrusa. The sequence continues at coordinate 23,945 of BPLR01014246.1, forward strand.
GCATATGGTATTTCAATTTTTTTTCTTTCTTGGCTTGTTGGTACTGTCCTTAACAATTCGTGTGAAATGTGACGTCAAAATATTCATTAGTGTTTGGGTTACGCTTGGTTAAAAAAATATTAACTGATTTAAACTGATGATTAAACTGACTAACTGCTAAAACTGATCCCGGCGATTTTTGAAATGTCTTTCAATCTTTTCAATCGACTCAAAATGGTGTCCTTTCTTTTTTTGAGTTTAGGGAATAGCCAGAAGTAGCACGATGCTAATTTAGGTGAATACGGTGGCTGTGAAACGATATGAGTTTCACTTTTGGCGAAAAAGTCACGAAAATCAATGCAGTGTGAGCTGGCACGTTCAGTGTTTTCGATACCAATTCAGATTTGATGGCCCAATTCAGATTTGACACGTTTGTGGCCCAAACCATCCAACATCATCAGCAAGGTCTCTAATTGTAAATCGACGGTTTGCAAGAACCAAATCTTTAATTTTTTGGACGTGAGCTTCGTCGGTGAAGGTTGATGGTCGACCACATGGTTCTTCGTCTTCAACGCGTTCTCTGCCCTTCTTTGAACTGTTTATACCGTTTCTAAACGTTTCTTTCCTATATAAGAATGCTCACCGAATGCCCTCCGCAACATTCTATACATTTCCGCAAACAAAATTGAATGTAAGTTCTTCGTTCATTTAATTGAGACATTACTTGTAGCCTTCCGCCATTTCGGATCCATTCGCTCACTATAGACAGACCCTTCTAGAAATTCAAAATGTATTTATTGCCCGGATGTATTCGGATGGCTGACATCTTCAATTTATTAAGTTTTTCTTTTTCCATTTCTTTTCTTTTTTCTTCCACTGAGAAGATTTTATCAGACTCTTGTCTTTTTGTTTTAGTTTTAGTTTTTTGCTCCAAACACTTTCGTTGTCTCGACGTATATATATATATCCTGCTTGCTTTTAAACTAGCAAGAATCTTTTGACTACAGTATGCTTTTTGTTAAAAAATTGTATCAGTTTTCTTCGCCCGCCTTTTATTTCTTCTTCAAATTTGGAAACTAATGTATATTTTTTTAAATTTCCTTTTGATAGTTTTTATATTAGTCATTTAAAAATAAAAGTAGCAAAGTGCATTTGTTTCTTTTAATTTCTGTTTTATTTTTACATATAAGTACCTGTTTTTCTTTTATTATTTTAACTAAATACATTTTTATATGTTTGGCTACCCGACATCACTAAAGATTTTTTATATATCTTACATATGAACTGCTGTTCTTATCCTGCTTGGTCGACAGCGACATCTAGACAAACTCGACGTATCCGAGGCCATGGAAGGAGACAAAGAGGTTGGGCTTATAATAGAGCTTCTGTTGAGATAGAACACCAGTAGGTAGAAGTCTGACTTGGCTCCATATTTCTGTGATCTCATGAACCATGTTATTGATTATCTGCCATGAGGTTTGAGTGACAGATTGTTCTCATTCATACAAAACACTAATTACATATAATATACTATAAATATCCACATCACTGCTAATCTGCTGTCAAATTTTCATGATAGGTTGTTATTATGTACTTGTTTAAGTACATACATTCCTCTCTCCTGGGAACGAAATGTTACAACTCTTATCATGGGAAAAATGATACAATAGGCTACCAAGTTGTGCGGCAAGTTCTGTATGAGGGAGATTTTAATTCAACTCTTTTCGATACAAGTCATGGATTTAAATCCCAGCGGAAATACATATATAAATATATACGAAAAAGTGTTTTATCCATTCCTTTTTTTTTAAAATAATACTTATAAGAAATTCTCTATAGTATAAAAGTAGTTTTAAAGCTGAATTTGTTTCTTTAAATTCCATCTTGTATCTTGAATAATATGCATATGACATTCTTTCTCCCATTCGAAGCACTTTGAATTTTGAAAGAATCATTTTTTTCTTCTTCCTGTATTGATGTCTGTATTTCTTCTTAATCGTTTCGCTATATAAATCTGGAAGAAATGCAGTTGAGATATATGATCTCCTAGCACTGCTTAGGAGATTCGACGAGAATTCATTGCAAGAAGTTGATTAGAGTTCTTTTTGGGAATAAATCTTTTTTTATTTTTAAAAAGATATAAAATAAATGTCTTTACTGCACATGCACTCCGAATCTGTGTTGTTTTTATATACTTTTCGATATTCTTTCTTTTGCAATTTTTCTTTGACTTGTAGCCTTGCGCCATTTCGGATCCATTCGCTCATATAGATCCTTCTAGAAATTCAAAATGTATTGCCCGGATGTATTCAGATGGCTGACATCTTGGATTTATTAAGTTTTTCTTTTTCCATTTCTTACTTTTTATCGCAGAGAAGATTTTATCAGACTCTTTTGTCTTTTACTTTTTTGTTTTAGTTTTTGCCCCAAACGCTTTCGGTGTCTCGACCTATATGTATTCTGCTTGCTTATAGAGTAGCAGAAATCTTTTGACTACAGTGTGCACTTTGTTTAAAAAATTGTATCAATTTTCTTTCAATTTCTTCTTGAGTTGGGAAACTTAATACTTTTTTTTTTTTTAAATGTGCCTTTTGATAGTTTGCTATTTTTATTTTTAAATGACAAATATAAAAGTTTAGCGTGTTTCTTTTAATTTTTATTTCTTTTAAATAAATGTACCTATTTTTTATAATTTTACTAATTTCATTTTATATTTTTGGCTACTGGAAAGCACCAAAAATTATTCGATATATGTGTTGCGTCTAAGCTTCGGTTATGATAGAGCAACCTTAGGTAGAAATCTGAAGAAGGACAGTTTCCTCCAAGAGGACTTTTAGGTATGAATTATCTCGCATTTGCGTATTGTATTGGAGAAAACCCGGAAAACTCCCACCATGAAGTCCGACTAACCAGATAAGATGCTGAAAGTTCCTCCCTAATCATTTCAAAAATGAGGAGACTCGTTGGCGTTTGTGATATGCAGCATTTCGCTTCGTTTATTGGACTACCTGATGGGAATTTTGCGGGTTTTTTTCATGCGCATACTCAAATGCGATGTAGTTCCTACCTAAAGTCCTCCCGGAAGACACTACCATTCTTCAGCGACACGGAGATAAGTCCGACTTCTACCTACGGGTGATCCATCACAACAGAAGCTATCATCTTTCTCTCCATCCAGTAGATTACTCATGGTGACTGGTAGAGATACTCATGGGGTGTCCCTCCCGCGCTGAAGATTAGTCACATCAACAACGACAGATCAGTTAGTAGAAAACGAAAACCTTTTTTTTTTTTTTTTTCCTTTTTCTAATGCAGCTGGCAATCACTTAGACAGCTTGGTCTTTGATGCCTTAAGGCAAGCGCTGCACAGACGTACTCACTTTGCATGACCCAGGGGCGCGTGTCACTTGAAGATAAGCCACGGACGCGGAGTAATAATGCCCCCGCAACGCTCTACGATCCTATTAGACCGGGAACCTACAGTTTAAAGTGGATTCCGAACCACTACACACATCCATGGCACCGCCGGGACTCGAACCCGAAACCTGTGGTACCGAGCGCCAAAGCGCTAACCACTCGGCCATTCAGGCCCGAAAACGAAAAACTAACTCATCACAATTTTCGCTTTTGAGCGATGGTTACTTTCCATATTTTTCTGTTTGGTCTTATCATTATTTTAACATAGCATGTGTTTCGCAAATCTTTTAGTTAAAAACGGCAAGCACTCAAAATCTCTATTGCTTTATGTACTTTTCGATATTCTTTCTTTTGCCTTGGACTTGTAGCCTTCCGCCATTTCGGATCCATTCGCCCATATAGACAGACTTTTCTGAAATTCAAAATGTATTGGCCGGATGTATTCGGATGGCTGACATCTTGAATTTATTAAGTTTTCTTTTTCCGTTTTTTTTTCTTTCTTTCTTTTTTTTTTTCACTGGGAAGATTTTATCAGACTCTCGTCTTTTTTTAGTTTTTGCCCCAAATGCTTTCGGTGTTTCGACCTATCTATATTCTGCTTTCTTTCAAAGTAGCAGAAATCTTTTGACTACAGTTTGCTGTTTGTTAAAAAATTGTAACAGTTTTTAATTCACTAGCCGCTATTTTCTTCTCGAATTTGAAAACTAATACTTCTTTAAAAAGAAATGGCACAATTGATAGTTTTATATTCGTTATTTAAAAACAAGTAATATAAAAAAAAAACTTTTAAGTCAATTCCTACTTTTTTTTTCACTATATTGCAGTCTTTTATAAATAATTTTCATTCATTTTTTAAGTTCATCTGGCGCCATCTATTGGTAGATATATGCAACTTAAATCTAAGAAAAAAAAAATTAAATTAATTGATTAAATTTAAATAATAGATTAATATTTGGAAAAACTGCATTAACATCAATCGCCATCCACTACAAGTTCAAAAAAATGTATTTCATCTTGAGTATAGGAATAAAAAAGTAGTGATGAAGGTCTTTAACTTAGAATATGTTCTTTTAATATAGAAAATGTTTCTCAAATCGTTTAGTTAAAAACGGCAATCAAGTTTATCAACATTACGCAGGGGATTAAATTTCGTATGATATTTGTAGTTATTTTTTCTGGTTGATTTTCTTATTCTTTTCATAGAATATGTTTCATAAATCATAGAATATGTTTCATTTCATAACAATTAGTAAAAACCGGCAAACAATGTTATGAATATTTCGCACAGTCGACTCAATTTCTCACTACATAAGGATCTAGTGGGTGAAACTCTCTAGCTGTGAGATGATTATAGCAGATATATGAATATCAATTAAATGATGTGTAAAAGAATACGTGAATTATAATTTAATATTGTTGATTAAAAATGTTCCACCAATAATGAAAAATATTCTATACATGCTTTTATACCAGTTTTTAATACGCTTTTATTAGTTTTTCACCTGTATGTTTGTTTGTTTTTTAGCAACTGACTCTTTTGGGCTCCATTTTGCCCCACTTTAAGTGATCCTATTTAATTTAAACGTTGTAGACTTATCAGGACCGACAACACTAAAATATTTTGATAAGTTTATTATCTCATCATGATTAGGATCGCCAGGATTAGTGATTAAAACGCACAGCCTTTGAAAAGTCATCTTGATCGGCGCATCACTTTTTCCCCCTGGAGATCTGTTTCTCCTCATACACACTATTTAAGCTGCAAAGAAACATTTACAGACATTTTTCAGAACGAAAACAGTTGATTCTCTTTAATACGCTTTTATATTAGTTTCACCTGTATGTTTGTTTGTAACTGACTCTTTGGGCTCGATTTTGCCCCACTTTAAGTGATCAGATTTAATTGAAACGTTGTAGACTTATCAAGAACCGACGACAATACAATATTTTGATAAGTTTATTATCTCATCATGATTAGGATCACCAGGATGAGTGATTCTATTTTAACTTATGAAGAGCAATTTAACCAATGTAGAACGAAAGTACCCAAGACATTCAAACCTACGTGGGCACAACGGATAACGCGCCTGACTACGGATCAGGAGATTCCTGTTCGAATCCTGGCTGGCTCGACATATTCGCATTTAGCCTTTGTTTTACTCCGAAATTAAATTATTGTAAGAACTGTAGTTCCAGTCCTCCGTACTGGACAACTCATTAAAAAATAAATTAATAATTTAAAAACACTAAAAAACACGTTTTTAGAGTAATCAAACTAAAAAGTAAAAAATAAATTATAGTTAAAAAAAAAAATAAAAACACGCTTTTAGAGTTAATCAAGCTAAAAAGTAAAAAATAATTGTTACATAAGAATAAAATTACTGACGAGAAAATGAATGTCGCTGTTCTAAAAGCGTGGGGTGCTTTGTATGATATTTTTAAACTAACTCTGCATTTCGGAATGAAACTAGTGAAAAATTATAACGATTGATGTCGAGAACCCCACGCTTTTAGAACAGTGACATTCATTTTCTCGACAGTAATTTTATTCTTATGTTAACAATTATTTTTTAATTTTTAGTTTTATTGACTCTAAAAGCGTGTTTTTTAGTTTTTTTTAAACTATAATTTAAAACTCACTTTCCTTCAAAGAACCTTTTTGTTGACGCACATATTTAATGCTTCGAAAAATATAACCAGATATCGATCAGGTTGAATTTATCGCTTTAAACACGTACTTGCAACACAAAACATGTTTTTTTCTCAAAGCAGTCACCATTTTAATAGCATGTTCAGACACGTAGTAAAACTTAATTTCATCGGTGATTATTTTTTAGAATAAAAAAGCCTTCGCCTTTTTTCCCTTAGATAATTCAGTTTTTTTTTGTCTGAAGTAAAAACGTGCCTATAAAATAAAAAAAAGCAATATATATACGGAACTTTTTAGATTGTATAATCTATCAGAAAACGTGCCCCTAAAGTAAGTTAGTAATGCGTGAAAATGTTTTCTAAATTATGTTATTTTTTTTTTACAAAATGATTGTAAAAAATATTTTCATTAAATTTATAATTAACTCTTTTCTTAGGAAATTTCTCTCATTTATTGATTTATTATTGGGTTGGTAAGGATGAAATTTGTAGTTAATAGTATTACTAACTTTAACAGTTTATTATTTGGCTTAATATTTTACCATCAGTGGTGCAACAAGACCGTTTGCCTACTGGCAGATTTCGAAACAGGAGATGTTTTCCTTCTTACGGGGTAAAGTTATCAGCCTGACGCCCAATGCTCTACAGTCATATTAGACAGTGATCTATGGTTTAAAAAGTGGATTCGAACTACTACAAACATCCATGGCACCGCTGTGACATGAATGTTTGTTAGTCCTTTTAATCCACTTTTAAACTGTAAAATTCAAATCTGTTTAGCTCCCTCGTATGCACTAGATAACCGTCGAGCGACACGTCAAACCTAAATAAATCCCCATAAGCTCATAAAATATTAAAAACTAATTAAAAAAAAAATTAATTTTGTTGAAAATGGAATGGAAATGTTCCTTTCTCGTCATAAATCCGATCCATTTTTTAAACCTAATTGTTACTTGTGGTGAGAAATGGATCCAATATGACAATCGCAAACTTTCACCACAGTGGTAGGACAAAAGTGAATCACCAAAACACACTGCGAAGGGTAAAGGCTCGTGCCCACAACGGCGGGAAGATTTAAGCGACAAGACTTGACCAATCACTAGCCTGAACGAGTTCGCCTGAAACAGGTTTGAAATGCACCGCTTTGAGTTGACCAACTTTCAACTCGAAGCGGAACTCCACTAGGCATAATGCTATTTCTGACGTTTCGCTGTGAATGGGGTCGAAAAAATTTTCTCGCCTGCCGCATGTAGCGTCGTCGCCTCTCGCCTCGGTGGGAAGGAGCCTTAAAGAAGCTGATGGTGAGTGTTTGATGGTCAACTGCGGGTGTGGATCCTTTATGATCTCTTGAAAACTGCCTCAACGATCACAGCAGAAATATACTGCAACCAACTGGAGTAATTGATGCAAAACTTATGAACAGCCTGGATTGGTCAACAGATCTGTCGGAAAATTTAGTCGAGTGCCGCGGTGTAGAGTATAGAAGAAGCAAACATTACTGCACTTTAATAAATTTAAGAAAGTAAACTTTATTATACATAAAGGTAGAAAATTAAAACTTTTAAAACCATACTTTTGGTTTTGATCAAAACATTTTTACCTGCAGCCAGCCGACCATCGAGCTCAGAATACTTGATTTACATATCAATTTATACGTCCGTGCCCGACGTCATGACCGATTATATGCCTTCAGCATATGACGTCGGATCCGGATGCAAACGAAAGAGAAATATTTGCATGATTCCCAATACTTTGGCCAACAAGATCGACTCCTCTTATTGCCATGGATGTTTGTGAGTGGTTTTGAAATCCACATTAAACTGTAGGTGCCGGTCTATTAGCTTAAAGTGTGCACAAAATGACCGTACTACGACAAAGCAAACCAATCCATACTCACCAAATCCAGTCCCGACTGACTACCACTTCTTCCGCAATTTGAACAACTTTTTAATAGGAAAACAATTTATTTCCGGCAGTGCTTCCAGTCTGGGGATCGGCATCCAAATTAAATATTGCTATCATCAGTCGCCTTCAAACAAAATTCTCCGCATGATTATTAACGCTCCTTGGTTCTATCGCAACGCCGCCATTCATTACTCTCTCAATATACAAACTCTCTCTCAATTTATTTACAAACTTGCACATAACTTTTTCTCCAATATCCCAAACATTGATAATGAGCTTCTCAAAAGACTTCCCACCTATGATATCACTAATCCAGAGAACGCGAAACGTCCACGCACCTCTCTCCCACTGATTCTACATGAATTGTTTATTTTCCCCCGCGCCGCCGTTCCAACTAGCGCTGATCTCGATTATCTTTCACTCTTTTGCCAGTTCGCTCTTGCTGTCTCTTGTAGCACTTCAGGTTGTTTATTGTCGTTTATTCTGTTAAGTTCTCAACACTATCTAGCGATTCTTTCTCACCCAGCCAACGATTTAATCATTTCTGTTTTATTTCTTTTCCAATCTCTACCTAGTGTATGTAACTCCCTTTTTGTGCTCTTCAAGTTACTCGTTCATTTTATTTTAATTCTCTCCCATGTATTTTAATTACTTTCATCACTTATTATTAAGATATTAATAATAATAAAAAAGGCACCTCACTCTATTAAACTTTCTTTTAGTATTAGTATTTAGTATTTAGTTAATGAAAATAGAATTAGAAAAATACTCATCACCTAGCATAGTTGTGACACATTTTATTTCTGTTTTAATTTTAATTTATTATATATATTACAGATGAAAGTAATTAAATATTTGGGAGAGAATTAAAATAAAATGAACGAGTAACTGGAAGAGCACAAAAAGAAAAGTAAATTCCTCTCTAAATATTTTAATTACTTTCATCACTTATTATTATAAAAATATTAATTAAAAAAAAAACCTCACTCTATTAAACTTAGTATTTAGGCAAGATTCCTTAGATTAATCTTTACCGCTTTCTTTCCTAGCAATGCTCTTTCATCTTTCCAATGGACAATCCAAGATAGAAGCTAACGGCTGTTGCGCAGCCACGGAGCTTCAACAAAATTCAAATCATCATAGCTTACAGATTGCACGCACAGCTGGACTGTAAGAAAGCTCAAGTTTCAAACTGATCATCGCCTTAAGTTGCAGCTAATACATCAGAGATTCGAAAATAATGGTGTCAGTGTTGTAGCATTTTCCCCACGAATAAAGAGTTGTAGCATTTGTCTCAGGAGACAGGAATGTATTTTCTTTAACAAGTACATAAGGATAACCCATCACTCAAATTTGACAGCAGATAAGCAGTGATATTTATATTACATGCAATTAGTGTTTCATAATAATGAGAACAGCTTGTCACTCAAATCTGATAGCATATAATCAGTGTCATGGATAATGAGACATCATGAGTCTCCATCCATGGAGCGAAGTGCACTTGTGAATCAATTTTCATTCTTTCGTAAATGCCAAAAGTTCTATATATATACATATATAATGCGTGTAAAATTAAAATGTGCCCTTGAACCTGAAAGTGGTCCCCATCTTGAAGCCGTTATAGGTCAAGAAGCTTATAGTGCGTATAAAGTTTCGCATCGACATTCGGATTCTCCCAAACACTGACCAAATGCATGCCAATTCCTCACGAAAATCCCATCAGAAAGCACCAATCCTTCTGTGGGATGTTATTATATACATAAAAGAATATGGAATCCAATAAAAAAAAAAAGCATGCTGAATAAAAAAAAATGTTATATATATATATTTAATCCCTTTTGCAAAGTGGTATGAAAAATGGTTTTTTTTTTTTTTTTTTTAAGCAGGGCTTTTTTTTTTATTCACTAAAGCAGGAGATTTAATACAAAGAATAACCCAACATTTTAAATATCGAATCAATTAATTATTTATGCAACACCAATATAAAAAGTAATTTGAATTTCTAAATACCTGCACATCCAACTAAGTACAAATTTTAATGCAGAGATAACGCAGAAACAAAATAGATTCATTCTAAAGTTAATAATGGAATTGATGGAAAGTTCTCGAATTCAAGAAATATGTTCTTACGAACAAAAAAAACATTGGAAAAAAATCCATACTATTGTTTTAGAATAAATTTAATACATGTAATTATTATAAAGAAAATTGTAATCGGATGAGATGGTTTACAAGTTACCCATAAAAATTTAGAATTTAATATAAGAACAAAATGCATAACAGCCATCTTAAAAAAATAAAAAACTGTAGAATTCCAAACGATTTTCTTATCTTGAAAAATCTCATTTTCATTTTGAAATAAAATTCTCTTTGCTGTCATCAGACGATTTTTTTAGAACAATTTTAAGCATTAATTTTTCGTCTGAATTAATTTTTTACTAATTACTCATTTATTTTGTAAATAAATATTATGTATAAAAACAAATTAAAGAATTAAAAAAAAAAATTACAGATTTCAGTGAAAATGTACAAAACTGAAAATGGCCAAGAACACGAAAAAACCAATTCTCCAAAGCAATACCCATATATTTTATGGGCAAAAATTATTCACAATTCAATTTTTGAATGTAGAATAAAGAAAAATTAAATAATTATATTTATCTTCCTTGTTTTGACAGTGTTAAAAATAAATATATATATTACTGGAATTAATTTATTTTAAATGTATGCTTTTACCACTAAAATAATTATAATGAATGATATATGTATCTATATGAATTTTATTCGATATGTTTTCTTGCTACTTTCCAAAGTTCTTGTTGCTAAGGATGACTCACATTAGTCATCCTTCAAAGTTTCTTGTTTTTCTTTCCGAGAAAGTTTTAAAACTTAATCAAGGAAAGGTTCTTTACAGGTTTCAGCGGAAATTGTGGGCGCTAGATAACATCCGTTTGGTGTTACAATCCCTATATAAGCTCTGAATACACCACTTCTTTACATTCATTTGATTTCTAGCTTTTGGACATCTTGCCAGAGTTCCAGAATTCCAAAAATGGTAAGAATAAATTTCTTCTTCTTCATCTTCATGATCATTCGTGTCTGTAAAGAAACAATGTCCTACAGCCAAATTTTCGGTCTTGCTCTAGGGCTATAATCTGTAATAAAAATATTCTTTTTTTTTATATTTCATACTTGCAAAACTAGATTTTTGGCAAACACCGAGTTTCTTTTCTCATTTTTAAATTGGACATATTTTAGGCGAGTAGGAAAAAAGAAGAAATGGCTTTAGCCGAACAGCATTTAGTCTATGATTCTCTTTTAATGAGTATGCATCTCTGACATGTACCAATCCTTGAAAATGGCTATCTATGTCTGTCATATTATAACACAATAGTTGCAATAAATTTAGAAAATGAGTGGGGCCTTTTCTGTTTTTTACTCTTTTATTAAAACCAGAAAATTTATGTTTTATTTCATTGGGCCTGATGACAAGTGGCTAGCCTCTGGCGCTCGGTACCACAGGTTTTCGGTTCGAGTCCCGGCGGGCCCCGGGTGTTTGTAGTGGTCCGGAATCCACTTTAAAATGTAGGTCCCGGTCTAATGTGATCATAGGGTAGTGTTACTCGCGTCCGTAGCATATCTTTAAGCTACACGTGCCTTCTGGGTAGTGCTAAACGAGTAACAGCTGTGCAGCCCTTGCTTATGACATAACGATTAACTGTCTCTGCATTGCCAGCTGCATTAGAACACAATGTGTTTAATTTCATTATTATTATTTTTTTTTTATGTTCAACCCAAGAAGTAGAAAGAAATTACACTATTAAAAAATTCCCAATTATTTATAATTGAAAATATAAATATTTATATTTTTTCGAGGTTTCGATTTTAACATAGCGCCCTGCAATAGTTTTCGTAATAGACTTGTCATGCATACAAAAGTTTTTAATAAAAAAAAAGTTATTAAATAAAATTTTGAATATTTATTGCCCTGAAACCAATTTAGATTAAATTTATTTTTCATTGTATTTACGTTTTACTTTAATTATTTAAAACAAGTCATATAAAAAAAAAAAAATTTTAAAGTCAATTCCTCCTTTTTTTCACTATATTGCAAAAAGTCCTTTATAAGTAATTTTCATTCGTAGATATATGCGACTTAAACCTAAAAAAACACTAAAATTAATTAATTAAATTTAAAGAATGAATTAATATTTGAAAAAACTGTATTAACATCCAGCGTCATCCACTACAAATTCAAAAAAGTATTTGAACTCGAGTGGATGAATAAAATGTGTTTATTAAGGATTGAAAATTTGAACAAAAAATATATATAGGGAGAGTGTGAGCTAATAAAAAGGAATTGAAAAAAAAAGAAAAGAAGAAAAGAAATGGAATAGAAAAACTTAATAAATTCAAATGTCAGCCATCCGAATACATCCGGGCAATACACTTTGAATTTCTAGAAAATATTTCAGCGAATGGAAAAGGCTAGAAGTCAAAGGAAAAAGGTAAAAAGAAAGAATAGAAAAGTTAATCCATCGTTCAAGCAGCGAAAATGGGGATAAGTTTGTTTTCCGTTTTTAACTAACGGAATATAGAACATATTCTTTGTTAAAGAATAATAAAATCAGCTAGAAAAAAATTATGTTTTGTTGTTTCTTAGATTGGCTGGCCAAGCCAAGAGTATGCGTACTCATGATTTATGGAGCACCCGTAGGTAGAAGTCTGACTTTGGCTCCGTGACGCTCTTACAATCGTAGGAGACCGGGAACTAATAAAAGTGGATTCGAACCACTACAAACATCCATGGCACCGCCGGGTTCGAATCCGAAACCTGTGGCAAGAGCGCCAGACACTCGGCCATTCAGGGGTGAATAAGCCTTGGTTTCCCAGGTGGTCAACTGGGTACTGACCGGCCCAATGAACATATTCGGTGGTCTAACGAGAAGATATTCAGCATAAAATGGCCGTTGGCTCAAAAAAAAAAGTATAAATATCATAAGAAATTTAATCCCTGAGCAAGAACTAAATGTTGATAAATTTCGCTTGCTCTACAAGTCTGGAAGACACGGAACCAAATCAGACTTCTACCTGCGGGTGTTCCAACACAACAGAAGCTGTCTTCTCCCCTTTCCCTCCTCCCATGAAGGATACAGCAATAACAACAAGGGCCTAACTGGCCGAGTGGCAGCTGCTCCTGGCATGTGGCTACGTGCT
>BPLR01014247.1:0-19700 GCA_021605095.1 Caerostris extrusa
AAAATCCTATCTTCAACATATCGTTATTGAGAACTTTGTTCAAAACTGAGGATGTAAAACAGTGTCCTTACGTAAAATTGAGAAGCCTACATTCCTTCCACTAATGATTAATGACCCATTAGTAGCAAATTCTACTCATGGTAAATGACCACAGAATGAAAATAGAGGAAATCTGTAACAACAATCTTGGAGTCTACCGTTGTGAATGTACTAACGTTTGAAATATTAGAGCTTTTAATGTTGAAATCTCTTAGTATTACTCACTCTTGTTAACTTATTAGCATCAAGTGGTTTTTATATTTAGTCAGAACTTTTATACGTGCGCTCTGCACTAAGTGGTTTTAATTGCATTGCTGAAAAATACTGGAGAGCTCGTGTACTAAAGGCTTTAAAGAGGTAATCAAGTATGTGGCACATGTTAAATAAATGTTTTTATTCCGGAAAATATATAGGGTTGGACTTTCCATTTAATTAGATTGATATTTTAGTACTTATTGTAGTATCATTTACAATATCTGGATAGTATTTTGAATAATAAGCTTAAAAAAAATTGAAATGTGGAATTGGATAAAATAACGATTGGTTATTGAGAATTTTTATTCCGAACACGAAAGGAGATTTGAAATTATTTTTTACCCGGCAGGAGCCACATTGAAAAATGTTGGGCCTGGGCAACTGAGGACTAGCTCTGGCGCTCGGTACCCCGAGGTTTCAGGTTCGAGTTCCGGCAGTGCCATGGATTTTTTGTAGTGGTTGGAATCCACTTTTATATAAAATATTTTCATTAGGAAAATATATTTGGTTGAACTTTTTTTATTAATTTTGTTTGATTTTTTATTATTTATTGCAGTATTATTTAAATAGCTGAATAATATTTGAAAATCAACTTTAAAAAATTGAAATGTGCATTGGATAAAATGACACACTGCTCAAAAGGAGTGTCTGTTTATGGAAATATATCACTTTTCTGGGAAATTTTTACAGATCCCGTCTGTACTAAATCGTGATAAATTATCATAGTTTTATTAATTATATTGCTCATTAAAATGTTTTTAGTTTCATTAAAAATAAATAATTTACCACAATATGAAATAAGGAATAATAAATTTTGCCTTATTGAAATTTGCTCACCACCTGTCACTTTTGTCTGGAAGTGATGGATATAAATTCTTACAGTGAGCTGTTGAAAGGACTTGCGGAGATTTGTTGCAATTTGGCGACGGGTTCGACCCTGACTTGTTCCTTTCGTCATGATTTCTGCAAGCAAGAGTGTTCTTTTAGTTATGATTTCTACAAGCAAGAAATGTTTTCTTAAATTCTAATTGTTTTTCTTTTATATTTTTATTCAATAATTTAAGCAGCCTCGTTTTTGTGCTAGTGTTTAATTATTTTAAGATGTGGAGGTTTTCGTGGTTCTTAAAACCACCTTGGAATTCGTAACTGGTACGACCATAGTCCGTTGCAATTTTTTGCATCATCTGTAACTGCATCCTGTGGTGTTCTTTTATTTTTGGTTTCTCCTTTTTGTTTTTTAACTCTCTCCCGTGTTTTTAATAATTTGCTTTACTTTTACTTTAAATTTCTTAGTGAAATTATCTGATTTACTCGTTGCTCTTTTATTTCACTTTGATCTGGGACGCCTCTTGGTTGCTTACTGCTTTGTTGTTTATTAATGTGTTTTATATCTCCATGTGACTTGTTTTCAGCTAGGCGTTTTAAGCTCATGTAAGGCCACGAAACTTCGTAAAACTCAAACTGATTGTAGTACTTGTGGAAAGATTGTGTATTTTCAGGTTTAAAGAAAAGTGTTAGCTTAAGCACGCATTCGGCTGTTTAAAAACGGATGTTGTGTGAATATCTGGTAATGTTTCTAGTTTCCAACTGGTATTCAATGGTGCAAGGATGATTCCCGAAATGAGACGGTTAACAAAGATTTTCCACCAAATAAAGGATTTACATTAAACTTCTCCATTAAAATCTTATCCCTATTAGAACTTTGTTCAAAACTGTGGTTGTAAAATGATGTTCTTAATTAAAATTGAGACGCTTGCATATCTTCTTCAGTTCTAATGGTAAATGACCCAAGATCAAAATACACGAAACTTGAAATAACAATAATGAATGTATTGTTCTAAAAAATTAAATATTTTAAGTATCTTTTTAAAATTCTGTATTTCTCCAGAATAAGTAAATAGTAAAGTTTTAATAATTTTTTCGAATTATATAAACTTTATTTTACTTTTTTTTACTTTATTTTCTTTCAGAAATAAAGTTGCTAAAGTTGCAATATTTTTAAAGTGTTGTGCCAAATTATGAGAATTTTTATATTCTGTCCATTTGCTGGACAAAACATTGGTCCGCGTTTGATGAAATTAGCTGTGCATTTAGGTTTTTACAATGAAGAAACGACAATACATTTTTGGAAATAGCTTATGCATTCTTTAATGAACTTGGTACCTCAAATTCCAAGTAAAACTCACTCTGAGTGCTCCTCTTGTGAAAATGTTTCATGTCATGACAAATTACAAAAAATACATTTAATTTATAATTCATTATTATCTTCATAATTCAAAAAAAAAAAAAAAAGAAATTAACCTAAAAAATTTCTTAATCCGTCTAAAGTGAGTTCTCTGGTTTTCTGCTGTATTATTTTCAAATGCGAAGCAGTTAATTATCAAATATTTTAGAACACAAATGCGCTGCCTTGGTAATTTAGGGATGGACTAATTCTGCCAACAATAAGAACTGACAAGCTGCAAATCTTTGCCAACTGTATGTGCTCCAAACCATTTAACAATGCCAAGTAGTGACTATATTGTGTACAGGACTTGGTAGTCGAAACGTTTCAACAAACTGCTCTGAAACGTTTTTTGTTATTTTTAACTTGCACTCCTTTTGAATCAGATTAACCTTGGAAGGTATTTTATTTTATTATTTAAGTTCTCTTTCAAACTGCGTTCAGTTTGTAATTCTTCAAAATCCTCTTTTTGCTTTTATATTTTAATTATTAAATTATAATTAATAATTATTAAATACTTTATTGAAAAAAAAAACAACCTCTTCTCCATTTATTATTATCTCTATTTTAATTGTTTGTTTTTAATGCAATGGGCAAAAGCTAAAAGTAACTTCCCCCTTCATATGCAAAGAAGGAGTTAACGGTTACCTAGCAACCAAAGCTCCGTCAACCTACAAATCGTCGTCGACGTCAATATTTGTTAGCTGGAATGAAAATAAAATGAAATGTTTCATTGAAATTTCTGTGCCGCTTATCACTTTTTTATGATAGTTATGGGTATAAGTTAAAAAGGTGGATCTACTGGTTTTCGTGTTATAAAATAAGTTCCACTCGATTGTTCATTAAACAAGAGTTGGCACTGACTAGCTCTTAATAATAAAGTAAGTGATTGTGAAAAATCAACAAGAAAATAAAATTTTGTTAGTTCGCAGTGATAAGGGGAAAAACCTGTGATTCTTCAAAATCAGACGTTTAGTCAACACCCAGCACATAATGCGGTACAGCAAATTTCTTTAGCATATAATTGGTACGATGAATATGGAGATGGGAACAGCACTATGTAAAATAATTCACTTCTTAACTTTGGTGATAGAATGGTAAATAGCATGGTGGTAATATATATATACGTGGATACGTAAAAATTGAGACGTTTATATATATTTTGTTATATGTGTAAATGACCTCATGTCAGAATACGCTTTATTTATATTTATCGATATTGAACATTTTTTGGAAAGATAGTCAATTCATTACTCATTTTTAATAGTCATTTGTAATATCCCTTTCAGTCAATAGTACTGAAAAGAAAAATCAATTTGGTGTCTGATTTATGCAGTTTTTCTATTTTTATTGTAATTGTAAATAAAATTGTGTACAATAGTGAAATTTAATGATTATTAATAATTTCAATGAAGAGCGTTCCTCAAATCAAGATAACTGTCTTCAATTTTTATTTTACATTTCATGTTTTGTTTATAATTCATTAGTACTTATTATTTACATATTAATTTAAGCAATTGATACCAGAACAGCCACAGTCGCAAACAGTCATAGCGATAAAAAAATCATTAACAGAAATCTATTGAAGCACCGAAATACCTGTTATACAATGGTATGCATATAGAAAGCTAGGTATCAAAATAAGACATTTGGATAAATATTTAACAATTAATAAGAAACAACAAATTTCCGAGCTTGTAACGATAAATATGTAAATGAGAGAAGCATTAGATATAGCACAAAGGTGGAATGCAGCCCCTTTTCTAATATCGTCATTGAGAACTTATTCGAAAAGTAGTGGTAAAAAATGTGATCGTAATATTGAAGTACAACAGACAGACAGTTTGACATTATTGAGGAATTTTGGCAGCGTTAGCCTTCATATACCTCTATCTTGATGGTTCTTTGGAGGTAAATGATAAGAAAATTGGCTTGCTCAGTAAATGAAGTGAAAGAAAAAGAATAAAAAATAAAATAGGGAATAAAATCAACACATAGAGAGAGCTGAATAAAATATTTATTCATTTAGTATGTTCAGAAATGTGCGCGGACGTTTATAGTTGGTAGGCAGCGTTATGTTTTATTCAAGTATGGGGATTAGACATGATTATTCATAGAGGGTTGATTGGCTAAGCCATTTAGAAGTAAGTAGAGTTTTATCTGCTGGATTGTTAGCAGTTTGTAGTTGGTTGAAAAGATGATCGATATTGTAATAAATATAAAATATGTTAATAAATTCTTTGAGAATATAAATTTTTTTTTTTTTTAAGATATAATGCGGAATAATTTCATCTAAATTTTGAAATAAAGTAGGAGAGTTGGATGAAGTTTTTGGATTGACTGAATTTTGAATTGCATTATTGTTATTTCTGGTGACAATGTTAGCGAAAGAGAATTTTCATTGACTTTGTTAGAAGTAAATGTAGTTTAGGTTCAAGTAGAATTTTCATTATTGGTATTTTTAACTTGTGGATATTTGCTGCATCCTTTCCATGTCGCGGTATGTCCTAGTTCATTGCAGTTGATGCACCTTGGGTTTTCGACTTTTTCCTTAATATAACAATCTTTCGTGAGATGGTCGCTACCACATTTTAAACATCAGACAGTTGGGCGAAGAGTGATGAAAGAAGTTACATTGAAAACATTGTGTAGGGCTCGGTTTTCTGTTATACTTTTCAATTTTGATGGAAAACTATTGTAATTTAGTGATTGAAAAACTTTTTCGTTACCATTGGTTCTAGGCAGAACAATATGCCATACAGCAATAGGGACTTTTGTTTTTAAATTATGGAATTGAATTATCTTTTCTACATTGATGCCTTTTTTCAGAGAGCTCTTTTTTTTTTTTATTTCGTCAGTGGTAGTTGATTTTGGTAGTCCTTTGAGTACTGCCTTAATAGGTCTTTTGCTTTTAGTTGTGATAACAAAATAGTCGTATTTGAGCTTTTGGCATAGTAGTTATATTACGATGATTATATTCACTATTTGGACATATTTTAATTACTCTCCCGAAAGATTGATTTTAATAGAATCACCATTGATATTGCTATTGATAGTTTTAAGCTGTTCTTTTGCGTTGCCGATGTGGCATGTCGGAAGCAACTTGGCTGCGCAAGCAGCCGCTAGCTCTATCTTGTTCCAGTACAAAGACGATGAAGAAATGCTTTGCGAGAAAAGAACAGTGAAGATATTCTTTACAATCGATTTGTGTTGTTGCGAAGCAGCCGCTAGCTTCTATCTTGAGTTGGAGCTAGATGATTTCTGTTAAAGTTATGAGACAATACTCAGAAAAGAAAGCAGGTAAAGACTAATAGGTGAGCTTGCCCAAATATATATATATATATTACATATATATAAAAATTAAAAGAAAAAAGTCATATAACGTTTTGAGTAATCTAAGCAAAATGAGGAAGGTTTTTTTTTATTTATTTTATTCTTTTATTTACATTTAATTTTTAAACATATAAAAATAATTAATAAGCAGAGTTGAAGAAAAAGGTTCGAGATAAATACAAGTAAACAGATAGAATTAATCTAAAGAATAAAAAGAAGTAGAACGTAAGGAGAAATGATTGCGAAAATGCATTGGTTAAAATAATGCGGGATGCTGAAAGTGCGAAAACGCATTGGTTAAAATAATGCAGGATGCTGAAAGTCAAGGTCAGGGCCGATGACAGATTCTTTTACGTTATCAATTTGTCTAACCAATATAGAAGAATTTTGTGGATTATTACGGTATTATCATGCGTTTCATTAGTTTTTATCATTATTTTCTAAGATTTGGAATTTGTTATTAGTGGCTAAGGATTTATTAGAAACTAAAAAGGTGAATATTATTTTTGGCAGTATGCATTTTTGTTTGGTTGCACAAATCCTCTTGTATATTCGATCTTTTAGAATTTAAACTAAGGAATTTACATTTAGGAACTGAGCAAGATCCATAATCTCTTACCTATTTTTCGTATGTCGTAAAGAATGTCAGCAGTCATTGTAGTTTTTTATCATATGGCATTGTATAGAGTTGTAACAATTGCTTGGTATGTTTCTTTTCACTTACAGGAATATATTCTTGTGTTTTTTCCAATTGTTCAGTTGAATGTCTCAGACCTTCTGCAATTAATACGAGCTTGCTGCTCGGCCGATGTCTGGTTCCCTACATTCATAGCTTGCATCAGGTTGTTCTGAAAAGGACTCGCTTCCTCCGCACACGTTGCATCCAAAAGTTCCGGGTTTATCATCATTTGATTACTCGCTCCTGGTGCAATTTCCCGAAAGGAGTAGTCGCTCGTCGCAGCAAGCACCATTCTTCTCCACCACTCCTCCTCGGCGGTCTCCATCGCTCCTGGTCAAGTCAGGTCTCCTTCTGAATCTTCAACAGATAGTCAGAACCGAAGTCACTTCTTGAAGCCTCCGAAAGTTCATTTGTAGTACAAGCTCACCTATCTTCGACTGTTCTCTCCAAAGATCCATCTTTATCCTCATCAAACTGATTAGTACTGATTCGGCATGTTGCCTCTAACTTCTATCTTGTTTCTGTACAAAGACGATGAAGAAATGATTTGCTATGTCAGAACGGTAGAAGACTATTAGGAAGCTTGCCCAAATAGATTTTAAAAAAAGAAATTATGATACAATAATGGTTTAACATAAAAAATAAAAAAATAATAATAATGGTAATAAAGAAAAACGCGAAATGAAAAATTGCTTAGTTAGGCGAAATGGATGCGAAAGCGAGTTTAGCGCAGGCAGTCTGCTGTGGAACAATGTACAAGGTCAGCGCTTTGTACAGTGAAGAAATAAGAGAGCGTTTTCTAAATACAAACTAGCTGGTGGACAATAAACAAGTCAAAATCAGGAAGCAGTATTAATTAAGAGTGCAATTCGCGGGAGTTTTGCATTTTTAGGATTTTCAATATCGTAATCAGGCAGCCTTTGATCAAATCGTTATTAATGTTTGGGAGAATGGAATAAAAATTTTGAGCGAAAGGGAACAGACATTAAATATTGTTTTGAAAGAAATTGAAAATCCATGTAGAATAACAAATAATTTATCTTCTTTGTTTTCAGTGTTTTGCAGATCATTGTACATGGAGTGTATGCCATCTTTGGAAAATAGCTGCGCAAATTCTTTTAAGATATATCATAATTGAAACATTTCTGGATTATTAGAATTGTTAGGAGGGTTTTTGTGGAAATTGATTTTAGGGGGAGATGGAGAATTTTGAGAAGTGATGTCGTCGGAACCAATTTTTGCAAATGAGACGATAGGAGAAACATTTCGAGTAGGATAAATGTTTCTGTGATTAGCGGGATTTTGATGGGGAATTTTAGGTTTTGGAAATTTAGAGCAGCCTCTCAGGTAGATGACGTATCTGGCCGCAATTAATGCATGCTGGATTTTCTAATCTCACGGTAATAGGACATTCTTTTATATTGTGGTCTTTTCCACATTTGAGTCATCAAGGAGTACTGTAACAATTTGCTGAGCTATGGTGAAGCGGTTACAGTTACAGCACTGGGTAGTGCCTGGTCGTCTGGTAAATTTTTCAATTTTAATAGTTAAATACAGAAGCTTAGTTATTTCAAAAATTTTTTTAATTGTGTTTGGTTTTATTGAGCATGACTTGCCAGACAGCAATGGGGCTTTTTTTTAATTTGATAGCTGCTGGACTTTTACATTTGTGAAATTATGTTCAATTAGAGCTTCTTCGATTTCTTTGGCATCTGTATTTCTGGGTAGCCCTTTGATAACGGCTTTTAGAGCACTATCTTTCTTGGGGGTGATTATAAAGAATTCCATTTTTAAATTTTTAAGAAATGTTGTGATACTACGATGAGCCTCAGTATCAGGGGATAAATGTTAAGTAATTCTCCAGATAAAGTAATTTTGATATCATTGAATTTATCGTTAATAATTTTTAGCTGATCTTTTAGATTTTCTTGTTGACATACCGTGATAGGTGGAATTTTCGGGGTTGAGGTCCAACAGTTTCATTGATAGGAATATATACAAGTTGGGGAAAATTTATTGTTAGTTTGGGTAATAGCCAGTGGCTGTAGATAGGAGCTTTTACAGTATTTCTTTTCGGGGAGTTTGAATCCCTCGTCATCGCAATCATTTCCGCGCTTTAGGCTACTACTATTTGCAGTAGAATTAGAGTCAATAATTTCTTCAACATTATTAGAACTATGTATATTGCAATTGATTTTTGGGCAAGAACCTAAAAAGTCTTACCTTTTCTTCATGGTGCCGGATCTTTTTTGCTCTGTGGTGACGAGATTCTCTATTTCTTCCTTTGCTCCTGATGTTGATTGGACGATGGCGTGTCGCAGGTACATAAGGTGATAAGAAAGTTCGATTTGATAATTTTCGATTACCTTTTCTTGCTGATGGATGATACTGCACATATAATCAGGTGATTGCTCCTGTCCGTCAAGGGGTCCTGAAAAGGCGTATCCGCACCACAGAAATCCATACCTTCCGTCATCATTTCTCTTGAACTTTCTTCTCCATAAGACATATATCCAATGAAATACTCCAAACGGTAGCTACGGCAACACGACGTAAGCTATTCACACAAGCAAGCCGATAACTTCGGTAGTAGTAGTACAATCTTCCGAATCAATTGAGAACATGAGAATTTCTCATGGTTTCATGCAGACGTGATCGGTACAAATTACTTAGAAAGTGATATATTCACATAAACAGACACTCTTTTTGTGTCTCGTGCTAAATTATTTTCAAATCACAATTTTTCATGTTTGATATATAAATCTTCATGAAAGATCCTCATTATATCCAAGTGCATGATCCAATATTTTTTTTGTTGGTTAAAAATTTGAATAATCTTTGAATGTTCAAAATAATTTTTAAAAATTCAACAAATATATCTCCTGAATGAAAAATAATCATTTAAGGTTAACATATAAGTATTTGTAGAAAAATATCCATTATGCATCCTCTTCTATGAAACAGTTATTTTATAAATTTTTTGCATATTAAAAATTAAACTAGTAAAAATTAGTAAATTAAAGAAATAAATTAGAGACATTTTATATTAATTTTGATATATATTTTAAAATTTCATTTTCTAGACAATGTCAGTTTCAATATTAACCAATACCATGTGTTGTTTGCATCATAATGTTAACAATGAAACCATTAGGAATTAAGATCACCAATGAAAGTAACTACAGTTTTAGTTTTAATATTGCAACAAAAAATATAATAGAAATCAGAGAATTAGAAGAAAATGAGAAAAAAGATTGTCAAACAATATGGTTTCCTTTGCCGATCGAAACAATTTCTTATGCGTTAGAAATATATATGTATATATATACTGATTTATGCATTCAATATCAACAAGTTGACGAAAAAAAATATAAGGATTTTTTTTATCGCACTTTCCTTTATGCCATAAATAAAGGAAAAAACAATATGATAAAAGAGCAGCATAAGTAGTATGCGCAGGATTCTCGGAGATTTAAGTGGCGTTACAGAAAAAAACTGTGCATATTTACCGAAAGATGTTACCACAGGTAAAAAGGTTTAAAGGGGAATATTCTTTCTTGCACAAATGTCACTTCGATAAAAAGCACGCCCTTTAACTGTGACATCACTTCCCCCCCCTAAGAGAAAATATAAAATTATAATCAAATAGCATTGATATGAAAAATTTTTTACTAAAACACATCCGATATATTGTTGTTTTCAAAAGTCGAGTAGTTTCATTTGGGATCATTACACCTGTAACTGCAAACATGTAGGCATTTTTATGCTGCTTCCATAAATTAAACATTAGCACTGCAACTCCAATTTACCACGACAATTTTCAATGACAGTATGTTGAAGGGTACTACAACGTAGGGATTGTACCTACCCTAGCGCCAGGTACAGAACTTAATCTTTTTTTATTATTTATTGGCTCCGCATTAAATATTTCAAATATTTTCCCAGTGTATACCGGGTATATTAACGCTTCAATTTAGTATCGCATAACATTATTTCATATAAAATACCGCTCCTGCCTGCGCAAGAACTCTTTGAGATAATTCCACAAAAAAAACCCTTGAAAACTGATTATCAAACTATGGCCCATCAATAATATTTGTATCCATAAATATTAAACAAAAAGTGGTAAGTTGAAAGGAAATTTCAAATCAAAAAGTGAAATATATTTTTCGTTATATTTCAATGTGGAAAATTAGTATTTTTTTATCAAACATTACTTTATTTTCACAACTCCGTAAACAATTAAACCCTGAGAGATTTTTTTGGTTTTATACGGATATAATTGCTCAAATTCTCTATAAAATGACATATACACATACTTTTTTTCTGAGCCCAGGACAAAAAATAATTTCAAAAATCTCCACTTTTAAAACGATTGGGTATAAAAAACATTAAAAATTCGTCATTTTATCGAAATGCACATTTCATTACTCATAAAATGTGTGGATATTTTTGGGCTGTGGGGCCAGCGATGTCCTGGAACACTTTGACTTTTCTTACTGGCTTATTTAAACTTACATGTGAGCTTTTCTTATTGGTTTATTTAAATTTCTTTCAAGAGTTTTTTTTATTAAATGACTTTCACGTGATTTTAATTAAATTGCTTTCACGTGCTTTTTTTTATAAAATGGTTTGGAATCCTCTATTTCTTTTAAGTTTTATTATCCATAAAAGTGGCTACTGCTCAGGAGAGAGATCTTTCATTTTCTTGATCATTTTTATGTCCTTGATAAGTGTTTCGTTTCCTCAATTATTTCCAACATTTCTTATTGAATAATTACTTGAAAATTTCTTTCACTTTTTTTAAGCATGATAGTTTAAATTTTTTTACACGCGATAATAATTACATAATCAAATAGTGTAAAATTATCCTAGAAAATCGTGTGGTGAGAGCAAAGACACTTTTAGTTCAAAGTGAAAACGAGGTTTTTCACGGAAAGAATACAATTTGGAATTCTACGGTTTTATATACTTTTAAGGTTGCTTTTATGCATTTTTTTCTTTCTTTAAATTACACATTTTGTGGGTAACCTCTAATATCGGCCCAGTCGATCAAATTGTTTAAAATTTCTTTTTCACGAACTTTTTTTCAGCTGGTCATTCAAAGCTATATATATATACTGTAAATAATAATCGAAAAATTATAAAAAAACAAACAAATAAAATAAATAAAAACCATCCAATATATTTTCTGAAGGAAACTAAAATCACATGCTAATAGATTAACAAAAAATAACTCTAAAAGATTTCAGTAGAAACACTATATATTCCTTTAAACTTATTGATAAATAATTGAAAATTTTATTTTGAGTAAGAAAATATAACAAGTTCAACATTTTATTTATTCTGCTAAATAATTATAATATTATATTATAAGAATTTATAATTATATTTAATAATAAATAAAACTTATTTATAAATAAGAATTATAATTATATTTACTATCACCAGGCCCTATTATAGGACAATTTTACATTTTTTGATTATATAATTATTAGAGGGTGAAAGAAATTTAAACTATCATGAATAAAAACTCGCGAATGAAATTTACAAAAAATAAATCAATTAGAAAGTTTGAAAATAGTCAAGCAAACGAAAGAATCCACTCCCAGTGCGATACCAATAATTTTATGGATAATAAAATAAAAAATCCTGTAGAATTCCAAATTATTTACTTTTCTCGAAAAAACTTTATTTTCACTTTGAACTAAAAGTGTCTTTGCTCTCACCAGCCGATTTTTTAGTTTATATTATTTGATTATATATTTATTAGCGGGTTAGAAAACATTTCAACTATCCCATAAAAAGCTCTTGAAGCAATTTAAAAATATAAATTAAGAATAATAAATAAAGAAACAATAAAAATGGTCAAGGAAACGAAAACTTATCAGAGAGACGACGAAATTGATCGAGGAAACAAAGACCCCGTGCTCCCCATAATTTTATGGATAATAAATAAAAAAATAAATCTATAGAATTCTAAACGGTTTTATAAAATGCTGTTAAAAGACATTTAATAAGAGAGCCATTGAAAGAAATTTAAATAAACCAATAATAATAGTTCGAAAAAGAAAAAAATAAACCAATAAGAATTATTGATAGTGCTCTGGGAAATCTCTGACCCACTCACCAAAAAGGATATCCATACATTTAATGGATAATGAAATGCACATTACGATAAAAATAACAAACTTTGATACGAGTTTTTTGGAAAGTGAAGATTTGAAATTATTTTAATACAAAAATCAAAAAACAGTGTCTCTTCGTATGCATATATCTTTTTCTGAGGAATTTAAGCAATGATATAAATATAAAGTCATGAAAAACTCATGCTTTAATTTTTTATTAACTTGTGAAAAAAATTAATGGTTGCCTAAAAATATTTCTCTTCCCCATTTTAATATAAATAAAAAAAGATATTTTATTTTTCATTGAAATTTCCCGGCAACTAATCACTTTTCGTTTGATAGTTATGGATATAAATTCTGTTGGTGACCCGCCCCTTTTAACGAAACTGCATTTCTTATTTTTTGTTGTCAAAAAAGCGCTACTGCTGACGTTTTGGCGAGCGCTGATTTTTTTTTAGAATTGATATCACACGGTATGTCACGTTGTATGTCAGGCATCAAGTAAAAATATGTATGGTATACAACGGTATTACTGGCCCAAATGTAAAACCAATTTTCAATTTAAATTTCCTCGGGCATATGGAATTTCAATTTTAAGAATTGAATTTTCAATTTTGAAGAATTTTCAATTTTGGAATTTCAATTTTAATTCAATTCAAAAAGATATTTATGGTATACAAATATGTATGGTATACAACGGTATTACTGGCCCAAAGGTAAAACCAATTTTCAATTTAAATTTCCCGGCATATGGAAGAATTTTCAATTTTGGAATTTCAATTTTAATTCAATTCAAAAAGATATTTATGGTATACAAATATGTATGGTATACAACGGTATTACTGGCCCAAAGGTAAAACCATTTTCAATTTAAATTTCCCGGGCATATGGAAGAATTTTCAATTTTGGAATTTCAATTTTAATTCAATTCAAAAAAAGATATTTATGGTATACAAATATGTATGGTATACAACGGTATTACTGGCCCAAAGGTAAAACCAATTTTCAATTTAAATTTCCTGGGCATATGGAATTTCAATTTTAAGTATTGAATTTTCAATTTTGAAGAATTTTCAATTTTGGAATTTCAATTTTAATTCAATTCAAAAAAGATATTTTATTTTTCATTGAAATTTCCCGGCAACTAATCACTTTTCGTTTGATACTTATGGATATAAATTCTGTTGGTGACCCGCCCTTTTAACGAAACTGCATTTCTTATTTTTGTTGTCAAAAAAAGCGCTACTGCTGACGTTTTGGCGAGCGCTAATTTTTTTAGAATTGATATCACATGGTATGTCACGTTGTATGTGTCAGGCATCAAGTAAAAATATGTATGGTATACAACGGTATTACTGGCCCAAAGGTAAAAACCAATTTTCAATTTAAATTTCCCGGGCATATGGAATTTCAATTTGTTTTTCTTTTTTAGGTTGCTGATACTGTCCTTGATATCTGTGTGAAATTTGACGTCAAGATATTCATTAGTGCTGGAATTACGCTTGGCTTTGTGAAACACTAAAAATTATTCCGGCTATTTTTGAAATGTCTGAATTAATTGTGCAAAGAACTTGCATTCAATTTGTTTGCGGCAACATAAAGAATGTTGCAGAAGGCATTCGGTGAGGATTTCTATATCGAAAAGAAATGTTTCCAAGTGGTATAAACAGTTCAAAGAAGGCAAAGAACGCGTTGAAGACGAAGAGCCCTCTGGTCGACCCTCAACCTCAACTGACTCAATCACGTCCAAAATATTAAAGATTTTAGATTTTTTTTTGTCGATTTACAATGAGAGACCTTGCTGATGATGTTGAAATTTCAAAAGGATAGTTCAATTCCCTTTAAAAGATGTTTTGGGCCTCAAACGCGTCAACCTCGATCGGTACCAAAAACACTGATTTACACTATCAGAACAAGTTGAAATGCACCATAACCGAGAAAGTCTTCCGAAATATTGCTTGTGGGGGTCATAAAATTATAATATTTATATAGTTCTGTGCCTGAAGAGAAGGTTGATATGATATATATAAATAGACTGCAAAATGGATATACTGTAGTACCCTTCTGCATACTGTCATTGAGAGCTGTCTTGGTAAATTGGGGTGGAAATATTATTGTCCAATCTATGGAACTTATTAAATTGAAATGCCTACATAAATGCCGGTTGTAGGCCTGACATGAAAATACACGTCTTTTGAAAACAACAATTTGGTTGTTTTTCTATTTTAGCAACAATAACGAATGTGTTTTAGTAAATCAATTTCGTATTTTAATGTTATTTGATTATAATTTTGTATTACTTAGGTAGTGAAGGTGGCTCGATGGCTAAGTAGTTAGCGCTCTGGCCTTGGTACCATAGGCTTCAGGTTCGAAAATCCTGGCGGTGGCATGGATCATATATGTGATTCGGAATTCTCTTTAAACTTTAGGTCCCGGTCTAATTAGCTTGAAGTGTGGTAAAAATGATCATATAGTGACAAGCCAAACCATTAGATGGTGAAGGTGTTTTTTGTGTTACTTCTTTTAGCTGTGATGTCACAGAAAAAGCTTGTGCGTTTACTATTGATTTGTGCAAGAATGAATATTTACTTTTTAAATCTTTTGCCAATTTTCCTGTAAAGGAACGAACTCTTTTTGTGACATCAATTCAATCTTCAAGATTCTAGCACATACTACACATGCCACTTTTTTTACCTTTTTAATCGTAATTTTTTTCCCATTTTTTATGATATGAAAAAGAAGATCACACTTAAAAATCCTTATATTTTGTTTCTGACAACTTTTTGATATTGAATATATAAATCTGTATATATACATATATGTATATTATATTTTCATACAGCATAAGAAATTGTTTCAATCGGCAAAAGGAAATCCTTTTCTTTGACAAATTGTTCTCTCCTTTTCTTTTAATTCTATGATTTCTGTAATATTTTAGGTTGCAATATTAAAACTAATTCTGCAGCTAATTTCGTTGGTGATCTTAAATCCCAATTGTTTCATTGTTGGCGTTATCTTGTAAACAGTACGTAGTATTGGTTAGTATTCAAATTCACATTATCTAGAAAGAATAAATTTTAAGATCAATATCAAAAATAATATGTAATTTCTCAATTACTTAATTTTTTTAACTCTTCTCGGAAAATTTAATTTAAACATGCAAAAATAAGTGTATAAAAACCCCCGTTTCTTAGCAGTAGAGTCATAATGGGTAGTTTTATAGTACTGTGGGGATTCTTATTGGTTTGATTTAATTATTGCGTGTGTTAACTGGCGTAACTGAAATCAGTTATTCAGTGCAGTCTTTACGAATATTTACAAGATGTCACTTTGCGTTGTATATAGATTAGATATAATTCTACGCAATAGACAGCAGTCATTTAAGTTGAACAACTTAAATGACTGCTTTTTCGTTCAGAAAATATAATTACATAATATTTTTTCAATTATTTTGATTATTGATTATTTTTTTATGATTTTATTTAGTACTATTTCCAAAATAGCAATAATCTTTAAATAGTCAGCTTAAAAAAGCATGCAGTTGGTTATAATTACGATCTTATATGGAGATTTTTATATCGAACGATAAATGGAATTTTGAAAACAATTTAACACGAGGCTGAAAAAGAGTGTCTGTTTATGAGAATATTTCACATTCTGGGAAATTGTATTTTATCACATCTGTATAGAATCATGACAAATTCTCGTGGTTTCATTGCTTATATAGCATAAGAAAAGGAGTGAAATCCCTAAAAATAAATTAATTGTCAAAAAATGAAGAAAAAAATAAATTTGCCTGATTGAAATTTCCCCAGCACATGTCACTTTTTGTTTTGAAGTTTATGGATATAAATCCTTGCGAGGTGCATAGTTACTCGGGCTAATCTTTGTTGATTTTTTCACTTAAGAAAGAGTGTTAGCTTAAACTAGCGCTCGGTTATTGCAGGAGAAGGATGTTAAAGAAATATATGTTAACGCGTCTAAGTTATTGTTATGCAATGGTATTTTTGAATAAAGTGCATGAATAATGCATAGTGCATGATGCCAAAATAAGATGTTGAGGATGTTATCCAGCAAATAAGAAAAACCTAAGAAAAAGAAAGAGATTAGAATTTTTGCTATTAATATTAAGTTTGTAAATATTGTACAAAGTTTTAATTATTCCTAGTATGTGTAATAACATAGTCAAGAATTCAAGAGATCTGATTTATTTGAATCACCAAACAACTTAACAACATTTGTGAATTAAAAGAACCCGGTGTTTGACGAATTTATTTTATCTTAATTTCGTCAAATCATAAACAAATAACGACTCAGTTCTATGCCTGTAGCGGAAGTTGATATAATACATATATAGAGAGAGACAGGAACTTCGTAATACCCTTCAACATACAGTCTTTGAGAACTGAGTACAAATCCGTCGTGGTAAATTGAGGTCGCAATGTTTAATGTCCAATCCATGCAGTTCTTACAGAAAATTGAAACGATTACATTTAAGCAGTTGTAAATGTAATGATATCGAAAGAAAATACTTGTCTTTTAAAAACAACGATTTAATTGTTTTTTAATTAAAACAACAATAACGAATTTGTTTCAATAAAAAATTACGTATATTTAATGTGATATTAGTATCAATGTTTATTATCTTTTAGAACGGAAGTGATGTTGTAGTTAGTGTCGTTCTTTTTCGATTTGACTGCTGAAGACAGCCTAAATCTCAAGACAACGATCTACGACCCTATTAGATCGGGACGTACGGTTTAAAGCGGATTTCGAGCCACTAAAAACATCCATGCCACCCCGGGACTTCAACCCGAAAACTGTCGCACCGACGTCAGACACTCGGCCATTTAATTATTAACGGATGAAGTGAAATTTAATCTATCATGCCAAAAAATCTCGCCGAGGAAATGGACAAAAATAAATGAATAAGAAAATTTGAAAATGATCAAGGAAACGAAAGAATATATTATTTTATTTTATGGATAATAAAATAAAATAAAAACTAAAATCCAAGTGATTTTATTACACGTATATAAAAAAAAATTTTTAAGTCAATTCCTACTTTTTTTTAAAATTATATTGCAGAAAGTCTTTTTATAAATAAAGTTGAAATTTTCCTCTTGCATCTGGCGTCATCTATTGGTAGATAAATACAACATAAATCTAAATAAAACAAAAATTCATTAATTAAATTTAATTAATGAATTAATATTTGAAAAAACAGTATTAACATCCAGGGTCATCCACTACAAGTTTAAAAAAAAATGTATTTGAACTCGAGTGGATGAATAAAAACCGATTGAAAATTTGAACAAGATATATCTATAGGAGAGTGTGAACTAATAGTAGAAAATGAAGAAAAAAACACGTGAAAGAAATTTAAATAAACCAATAATAAAAGCTCATGCAACAAATTAAAATAATAATAATAATAAACCCATAAAAAGCGCTGAAAGGCTTCAAGAAATCGCCGACCCACTCTCTCCAAACATGTATTTTATAGATAATAAATGGTGCATTTGATAAAATGGCGTCCTTTTAATGCATTTTTTATACCGAACTTTTTAGAAAATGTATATTTGAAATTATTTTAATACTGGGCTCCAAAGGAGTGTCTGTTCATATGCATATTTCTTTTCTGAGAATTTGTTGCAATCTATACCGTATAAAATCATGAAAATAGCCTGATGGGAATAGCCTATCATGGTTTAATTGATTATATTGCAAAAATGGGTGAAAAGCAATCAATTTTGATTAAAAAGTTAGTAATTTTGCACATTTTAAAAATAAAAAATATTATTTTTTTAATTGAAATTTATCACTTTTCATTTTATAATTTTGGAATATAAATTGTATTGGTGAGCGGTTGTATTCGAAAAATATTCTTGAATCTGTGTAGTGTTATCATCAGAGAGCGCTTGTTTATGAGCAGGATCTCATATTTATAAGAAATGGTTTTTAGCGATATTTTAGTAGGGCATAAAATTATGTGGGCACTACTGGTTTCTTTATAGAGTGCAAGTCTTTAAAAATATTCTTTAGGGAGCGTGAAGTAATAAAGAACGATTCATTTTTGTGTTTGTAGCGATGGTTGGTAATAATATAACATATACAGGGTGTCCCAGCAAGACCGGATAAACTCTGCGCAGCCAGATTCGTTGTTTGTAATGCATAAAAATGCTCAAAGAACTGTACCACTACGCCCCCATAGTTTTCGAGAAAAATTTGAGGAAAATGTGACGGAGAAAAATGTCTGATTCATATCCGGTTTTACCCAAAAAAAAACTTTATTCGAAACATGAATGTAAATCAACCATCAGTATTTGTATAATAAATAATCCGTATTTACATGTTTTGAATAAAGATTTTTTTGTAAACCGGATATGAATCACACATTTTCTCCCACATTTTCCTCGAAAACTATGGGTCGTAGAGGTACAGTTCTTTGGGCATTTTTTATGCATTCCAAACAACGAACCTGGCTGCGCAGAGTTTATTCGGTCTTGCTGGGACACCCTGTATATAATCACTGTAAAGTCACTACATTGTAGCACCTTTCAGAATAATATGAATTTCGATATCGTACGAAGAATCTGTCCTCATTCAAATCGATCTCATGGTATTGTGTTCGAAATATTAATTTCAATCTATGGAACTTCGTAAGTAAATTAAAATGCCAGCATATACGCAGTTGAAGGTGTAATAACCTAAATAAAAATATTCTTCCTTTGGAAAACAGTAATTTGATTGTTTTTAATTAAAACAACAATGACAAAATATTTTAGTAAAGCAATTATTTATTTTCAATGTTTTTGATTATAAATTTTTATTAACTCTAAGAGGGGGAAGTGATGTCACAGTTAAAGATCGTGATTTACCGGAACAA
This sequence comes from Caerostris extrusa, assembly GCA_021605095.1. Lineage (NCBI taxonomy): Eukaryota > Metazoa > Arthropoda > Arachnida > Araneae > Araneidae > Caerostris > Caerostris extrusa. The sequence continues at coordinate 19,548 of BPLR01014247.1, forward strand.
ACATTTGCGTAAGAATGAATATTCCTTTTTTAAATTTTACACCAGTGGCAACATTTCCCAGTAAATGTCCATACAATTTCTGTAACGTCACTTCAATCTCCAACATTCCGGTCTTTACAACTTATGTCACTTTTTTTGAGCTTTTATCGTATA
>BPLR01014248.1:0-56247 GCA_021605095.1 Caerostris extrusa
TTCTTACGTATTGCTTTCATTAGCTCACACTCTCCCTATATATATCTTGTTCAAATTTTCAATCGTTCATGTAATATGCCTTTTATTCATCCACTCGAGTTCAAATACATTTTTGTTTGAACTTGTAGTGAATGACACTGGATGTTAATACAGTTTTTTCAAATATTAATTCAGTAATTAAATTTAATTAATTAAATAAATTTTTTTCTTAGATTTAAGTTGCATATATCTACCAATAGATGGCGCCCGGTAAACTTAAAAAAAATGAATGAAAATTATTTATAAAGGACTTTCTGCAATAGAGTGAAAAAAAAGTAGGAATTGACTTAAAATTTTTTTTTTTTTATATTACTTGTTTCTTCGCAAACAAAAAAAAAAAAAAATTGGCCGCAATGGTTGCAAAATACTATGGTTTGGCGATTCCATTTGGAGCGGAAAAGGGACTCATGAACACTAACATGGAGAATTCCTACAAGAATTATCAAATTCAATAACGACAGGAATATAACAAAATTTAATAACATTAGAACTTTATGAAGAAGCAATTGTTCAAACATTACAAGAAGGACGACCCAATTCAGACAGAGAACTCTGTTAAGTTAAATTAACTTTCATAAGAGTAAACTAATCCTTATACACTATTTTTAGGATATTGAAATAATAATTTGCTTATTTCGAAAGCCAGACAGTTCAAAATGAACCACAGAGCACATACTTGCATGATTTTCTATGGGTCAATCGTTAGATTTAGCAACACAAATTTCATGCCAGTTTTAAAATACAAATAAAATCACGTGAAAATCAGAGTTTATTTTAATTAAAAGTCCTTAAAATGAAAGATTCTCTTGTTGCTCAAAGATATCAATCTGTTTTAAATAATAACTTACACCCTTATTTATTTTTCAATTCCTTCTATTAGTTCACACTCTCCCTATATATATCTTGTTTAAATTTTCAGTCGTTAATAAAATACTTTTTATTCATCCACTCAAGTTCAAATGCATTTTTTGAACTTGTAGTGTATGACACTGGATGTTAATACAGTTTTGTCAAATATTTATTCATTCATTAAATTTAATTAATTCATTTGAGTTTTTTTAGATTTAAGTTGCATATATCTACCAATAGAGGGCGCCAGATAAACTTTAAAAAATGAATGGAAATTATTTATAAAGAACTTTCTGCAATGTAGTGAAAAAAAAATAGCAATTGACTTCAAAATTTTTTTTTTTTTTTTTATATTACTTGCAGCTACACTTTTTTTTTGGAGACACCATGGACCTCGAACGAGGACAACATCATGTTTACACGAGATAATAATTCTATGAGAAACTGCAATCTGAACAAAATTAATTACAAAACTTTTTTTAGTTGTGGAATCTTTTTTACAGTAAATGACAACAAATACTTAAAGAAGATATAGTAACAACTGCTAAAGAGTAGATTAAAATTGTTAGTTACTTTATATACAACGCAGGTGATCGCAACCGTCTAGAAAAATATCAATAAATTGGCAGTAATTATTTTACGATTTGTTTGTTCTGATAAATGTGAACCTCAAAAAAAAAAAAAAATGCCGTGTTTGCTACTGTGCTCAAAAAAGTAAGACCAATTATTTTTTCTTTTCAAAAACACTTTATTTATTCGTCCAAATTTATTTCATCGCCTTCAAAGTAATCACCTCCGGACACAATGCACTTATGCCAAATTCCATACTGTATATACGATAGTTTTTCTAAATTCTCTTTTCACTTTCTTCTTTGTGTTCAATTCCTTCTATTAGCTCACATTCTCCCTATATATATCTTGTTCAAATTTTCAATCGCTCATAAAATACTTTTTATTCATCCACTCCAGCTCAAATGCAGTTTTTTAAACTTGTCGTGAATGGCACTGGATGTTAATACAGTTTTTTCAAATAATAATTCAGTAATTAAATTTAATTAACTAATTATCGTTCTCTTAGATTTAAGTTGCATGCATCTACCAATAGATGGCACCCGATAAACTTAAAAAAAATGAATGAAAATTATTTATAAAGGATTTTCTGCAATAGAGGGAAATTAAAGTAGAATTGACTTCAAAATTTTTTTTTTATATTACTTTTTTTTTATTATTATTTTTATTTTTGTGTATTAAAAGTCTCCCAAACGTTCCCTGACGTTACAATCATCCTCTTGATCGTTTCAATGGCATCTAAGCCATGGGAACCAATACTGCAAATGGTGGCTACAATTTTTTATTTATTCAGAATAACTGTAAAAAATTTGATTTTTTTTTGAAATTTCATTATAGTCCATCATAGGAAATTTCCCATTTCATCATGGCATCCAGATGCCACTACTTGTTGTCTCTATTCGTTGTAGTGGTATCCAGATGCTACTACAACGAACGCCTAAACAATCTTCGGTGTTTTGAAACTTAAAGAACCCTAAAGCATTCCGATAAATACCAAAAATGGAATATGTTCTTCTATAACTTTACTCGGTATTCATCTACATCTACTAAACATGCATATATGGGATTAATCTAATTATTTATAATTATTCTCAAATACTGCTAAACTAATATTATCCAAAAATTTTCGATGATATTCATTTTTTCTCCTCTTATTAAAAATAAAATTGGTCAAAATTTCGTGACAATCTAAAGATCGCTTGTGTTTTTATTAAGACACGTGTTAATATTGATTTTTTTTGTCCTGCCAATGATAAGCAACAAAATGAACTGCATCTTTGACGTCATAATTACAAGCTGAATCAACCTGCTTTGCATGATAAACGCATTTCCTGCTATCATAGGTAGATAAAAAGCTATTTAGCATTTAAATAACTCTATAATGATGATGAGTTTAATCTCATATTTTTCCACCGCGTATGTCATATAAAATAGGCTGATTTACTTAAGATAATGTAGATTTAAATGATGGCAAGAAAAAGTTATTTAATCAAAGCCTAATCTAAATTTTTAAATCAATTAATAATATTAAATAAAGCTGATAATTTTTCTCATGAATTGAGATATTTTTCCAAATACTTATTTGCATTCACTAATAGAGGTTTACTATATACAGATAAAATTAATTAATTAATTCAAATCGAAAAAGTTTTTTATGTAACTATATATAAATTATATAAAAAGCCTCAGTCAGAAAATTAAAAAATAAATTCTATTCCAATTCGAACAAAAATAATTAAGTCCAGTTTTATAAGTGCTTGGCAATTTTTTTTGGCTTTGAAATTGAAAAATTCAATTGACTTTGAAATGACTTTTCATAGAAATCTTACCCATTAATGTTTTTATATATGCCTTATATAGAAATTTTCAACTTCATCATCATCAGCGGCGCAGCAGCCCCGTGGTGGGCCAAGGCCGTCTGCATACTGGCCGATTTCTAGGCAGGAGGTGTGATCTTTTACGGTGTAGGGTTGTCAGCCGTATGCCTAATATAAAAACTTCATTTTTTTTAAAATTGATTTTCATTTGAAGTGTCAAAATAGATTGGTTGTTTCAATATGATAAAAAAAATGCCTGTAGTTTGCAGGTTGGGTAACCAGATTTATTCTGAATGGGTTGAGGTTGATTTGAGATACCTGAGGCACAGGTTTGAGAATTCGCGGCTTTATTTACACACGCACGAACATCACACACATATATTTAGAGACATACAATATTTAACAACACATTTAAAGACATGTAATTATAGAATCATGGAAGGACTCCATTTCTATGCCAAAGCCCGAAACTCCGTTACGGAAATACTTTCTTTCAGGGTGAGAGTCTGTAAGCCAACTGACCATTTCTCCTGAACGTCACAGGGGGTGTCAGTGAATAGGAGGAAGCCTGATTACATGCCTTATTTTGTAAAATTGAGTAGCATTGATTAATATCCGTATCATTATAAAAACCCATAGTTTGCATAGTTTGAAGAACGTCTTGATTCTGGTTGACTAAATGTGCATTTACATTGGTAACGTGACGCTAATGAGACGTCAACCTGATTTATATTAGCGATAGAGAAGGATTGACAGAAGTGATTTATTCATTCTACTGTCAATCATTCTTAATCGCTAATCTGATTCGCTGTCAAAGCTGACGTTACGTTAGTGTTGCATTGCCAACTGAAATGCACCCATATTGTTTTTCTTATGTTAGTCATCGCCTTCTGTCAGCATTTAATTGACTAAAAATTTTATAATTATTTGCTTTGCATATATATATATATATATATATATATATATACATAGCCCCGCCACGATTTGATCACTTAACAATTCATTGAGCTTTTACAATAAGTAAGAGGATTTGATTCAAACGTAAAATAACTTGAGGTTATTTTAATGCATGAGAGACATTTCATATCTGCTTTGAGTATAATGCTCCATCGATGAAACGCAGAATAAATGTCTTCCAGGAAAACATTCAGAAGTATATCTGCACTGTATTTACGTGTCATAAGGGGAGAAAACGGGAAATGTTTAACTAGTCGGTTTGATTATCGATGTCAAACGTTGCTATAACAATTTCCAACGACGAAAGAAACGTCTTTAAAATAATGATTTTAATGCTCGTTGTCATTAGATACCGGGTTTAGAATGATCTTTTTTGAAATGATAGACTCCTAAAGACTTTTAAATATAGATTTTGTACTTTTATTGTTTTCCCCTGTTTTATGTAATGTTAGCAAAAATGTGAGTCAACCCGCATAACTAATTTTTACTTTTTTTTATTGGACCCCGAATGGCCGAGTGTCAGCGCTCTCGGTGCCCCAGATTTTGGGTTCGAGTCCCGGCGGTGCATGGGATGTTTGTAGTGGTTCAGAATCCTCTTTAAACCATAGCTCTCGGTCTAATATGGGCGGCCTCGTGGGCAATTGGCTAGCGCTTTGGCTTTTGGTATCCCAGACTTCAGATTCGAATCCTGGGCGGTAGCATGGATGTTTGTGAGTGATTCGGAATCCATGTTAAAACTGTAGGTCCCGGTCTAATTAGCCCAAAGTGTGCACAAAATGCATCGTAGAGCGATAACCAAAGCAAACCAAACCAAAACCTGGTTCAATATGATCGCAGAGCGTTGTCTTGAGGTTTAGTCAGCTTTAGTCTTCAGCTCTCGTGGTTCCTCGCAAAAGGGAAGCTGCATATCACTCTAGCCATGGGACGTCAGCTACACAGGTTCCCTTGAACCCGGTGTAGCTTTCCTGTACCAGAGGGGGATTAGTAACAAGAATAACTTTTTACTTTTAGTTTTACATAATTAATAATGAAGATTGGTGTCAAATAAAATAAATATCATTCGTCGATGTACTGTCCAATCATGGCTTGCTTGGTTTAGGTAGGTGTTAATTAAGGGAGTTAGGTAATAGATTCTGAGTTCATTTTTCATATTCACTTAACTAAAGCAAAAACAAGTAATATATAAAAAAAATTCAAAGTTTTCCAACTTTTTTTTTCACTCTATTGCAGAAAGTCCTTATAAATAATATTCATTCAATTTTTTAAGTTTATATGGCGCCATCTATTGATAGATACATGCAACTTATATCTAAAAAACTAAAATTAATTAATTTTTAATTTAATTACCGAATTAATATTTGTAAAAACTGTAGCTAACATCCCGTGTCATGCATTACAAGTTTAACAAAAAAATTTATTTGAACTTGAGTGGATGAATAAAAAGTATTTTTTATGAACGATTGAAAATTTGAACAAGATATATAAATTATAGGGAGAGTGTGAACTAATAGAAGGAATTGAAATAAACTGACTAATAATGATAATTGTAATGACATGTGCTGCAATCACGACTAACTATTTACAGTTATCTTAAAAACAACTACTTACAGTATCTCCAGAATGTGATTTGTGAGGCAATAGAGCCTTCCCATAACATACACAACCATTCTCAGACCCTCTTTAGAACAAAATGTCCTTCTTGATGAAACACTCACAGAGAAACAATACATGACAAATACTGACAAAAAATTCTGGAAAGCAATTTTTAATCTTTATTCCTTAATCTCCGAGAACCCTGAAATGAAATTATTAAACTAAAGTACTTATCTATATATCTCCTTATGCTTATAATCTCACCTTATGCGTATATCCTGTAAAAAAATTATGCAACAATATCTTATATAAATCTAAAAATAGTTCTGAGTACGATAGTTAAGGCCAGTCATGTAACAATAGGTGTGCCAAGATGGGCAAATTGCCAATGAGCCGAGAGGTTATGGGTACAGGAAAGGCCTGATATTTATTATCAGAAAATAAAGTAAAATTATTAATTTTGTATTTAGTAAATTTAAGTTACTGAAGCGGTAAATTAAAATAAATGATGTATCAAGATTTTGAACCTATTCATTTGTATGAGAAACATATCGTATCTGGTAGTAATAAAAAGAATAGAAATAGTTACAGGTAATCCCGATGTTAGGAACTACTCCTATTTCTAGTTCGTGATTTGGTTTACAGATCTACAGCCATTTTATACACACTTTGGGCTAATTAGACCGGGATCTACAGTTCACGGGAATCCCGAAGTACTAACAAACATCCATGCCACCGCCAAGATTCGAACATGGAGCCTATCGTACCAAACGCCAGAGCGCTGGTCAATCTGCCGTCATTAGAAGTCCCAAGCATCGCGATTATCCGTAACTATTTTTATTACTACCAGATGCAATATATTTTTCATACAAATGAGTATGTTCAAGATCTTGATACACATTTTTTTTTATTTATCGCTTTATTAACTTAAATTTACTAAATACAAAACTAGTTAATTTTACTTTATTTTCAAATAATAAATATGAAACCTTTCCTGTAGGCATAGCCTCTCTGCTCGCGCGGGGCCCTGTGTCAATTTTCCCATCTTGCCACCCTATTGTTACGTCTTGTACTCAGAACTATTTTTAGGTAATTAATTGATTTCATTTGAGACAGTTAAGCCACCAATTAATAATTACAATGATGATACTTTTACAATGAAGGACCGCCATTCAAAAAATTTGCCACTGTTCTCAAATGGTATAGTTACGCCACTGATTAAGAAATGAAAGCAAACTGTTAATTGTGAATACAGAATCAAAAAAAATGCCATCAAAATCTACTGATCCGAAAATTTTATTATCAATACACTTTTTGATTTTTAAGGAAATTAAAAATGTCAATAACATTTTTTTGTTTTATTTCCAATGGCAGATTATGAACAGTTACAGCAAAAAAAAAAAAAAAAAAGAACAGAGAAAACAACAAAACATGCTGAAACAGAGTTCATTAATCTAACATATCTCTTACCTCCCAATATCGCTCGGCGAGAAAAGTCTTGCTCAGAGCAGGACAGTGATGAAGATGCGTGGAGTCCATGGCTCTCCAGAGGTGCATATCGGGGAAGGAACCATTTTTGAGTCTGTAAAGATGGTTTCGCAGGCAGGCATGTCCGGTGGCTAGTTGTTAACGAGCGACTGCTCTACGCCTTGGACCATTGTATAGATTTGGGATGGCATTCTTCCAGGACTTTTGGGAAACGCGGTTATAGAGATCTTCTTGAGCGTGGACATTAAATGATCTTTTGATGAGATATTTGGAGGAAGACATAAGGCCAATTTGCAGATCTTTTAGCCACTAAAAAGTGTTACCAGGTGCACCACGGGGAGGTAGATCTACTGCGCCCCCATGTCAATAACATTTAGACTTCAAAAAAAACTCCTCTATGTTTGTATTTTAAAAGAAAAAAACTGATCATAGAAATTAACCTAGTAGGTTTGGTTTGGTTTGGCTTATCGCTCTACGGTCATCTTGTGCACACTTTGGGCTAAACAGACCGGGAACTACAGTTTAACGTGGATTCCGAACCACTAACAAACATCCATGCTACCGCCAGGATTCGAACCTGAAGCCTGGGATACCAAAGACCAGAGCGCTAGCCACTTGCAGTAGGAGTTTGAGAGATAACGAATTGTTTGTCATCGATTTAACTGAAATTTATAAAAAGTGTAGGTCACAGAACTAGAATGTTAACTAACTAAAAGTAAAGTAAATGGATATATTTCACCAAAATCTTCTTAATAATTTGAACGCTTTCTTTAATAATCTTTTACAATTTAATAATCTTATCCTCTTTTAATAAACTTTAATATTTCTTAATAATTTAAACGCCTTCTTTAATAATCTTTAATATTTTATAAAAATTTAAACGCTTTCTTTAATAATCTTTTAAAATTTAATAATCTCAATTAATCATCTCTTAATAATCTTTAATATTCTTTAATGATCTAAACGCTTTTTTACACCATTAGAGGTACAGCTTCTAAGAAATTTCACGGTGCTGTGATTAATACAGCAGGCTAACATTCCGACAATAGAGGGTTTTTGCATAATGGAAGCCCCCGCTTTCACTTTTCCGCTATCAGGCGCATGATGCCATTGCGCATGCGCTCATGGCTTCACACATGTATGCTAATGCTTCACTTGATAATTGCTATTCATCTTTATGTGACAATCAGACAACTCCATATTTTAAATTTTTTTCTTTCTAATACAACTGGCAAACACTTAAACAGCTTGGTCTTGGATGCCTTAAGGCAAGCGCTACACAGACGTTACTCACTTTGCATTACCCAGGAGGCGCGTGTAACTTGATGGTAAACCACGGACGCGGAGTAACAATGCCCCCCGTAACACTCTACGATCCTATTAGGACCGTGACCTACGGTTTAAAGTGGATTCCGAACCACTACAAACACCCATGGCACCGCCGGATTCGAACCCGATACCTGTGCCATATTTTAAATAAATCTTCAAATATTCGCAGAATATTTATAATTGTAGTATTTTTCAAATCTTTCTGCTTGTCCTTGTTATAATAACTGATTAATTTAATTTGTTTCAAAATTCTATTCTTAAAAAGTTATATAGATTGTATGTATATCTTTTCTACTATTTCTTTTCATTCTTACAAGATATTTTTAACTTCGAAGAATTTTCAATATAATTCAATAAGAATAATATAAGAACAAATATATTATTTATTCTTTTAAGAATAAGAATGAAATTTTAATGAAATGAAGTATCAAAATATGCAAAAATAAAAAAAAAGAACATTTCTATTTGCATTTGCTTTGTTATGACAAGCATTATTGTTTTTGTCTCAATTTAAACATCTGCTTTTCTATCTAAATCATCTATTCATTTCCAATCCAGATATTGTGGATATAAAAGCTTGATTAATATTAATCCCAGTTAAATATTCCCTGAAAATATATAGCTTTATTTTTAGATGTTTATCATAATTTTGATAATTTACTTTTAATAATAATGTAAGTAGATGTATATAAATGTTTACTTAATTATTAGAATTTTAATAATTACAATAAAACTAATAACTAATAATAACAACAACTAATAATTAACAAACTTTTTATCTTTTATGAAAAAGAAAATAGAAGAATGACAAAATGTGAACAATATCTATTTGTCAGCCAATGCATTCAAAACTCTTTGTTAATACATAAACTCGGCTTTAATAAAGTATTTTAGATGACATTAAATATAATGGCTCGCTTTTTCAGAAATTTTTCTATGATACATTTTCTGCTTATAAAATAATCGATCCGGAACAATGTTGTAATCATATTTAATAACAATTTCTGCTTGATCGTAAATCTTCATATTTAATCAGATTATTAAATATGATCCTGTACAGCGAACATTGATCGCAAATACAAAACTATTGTAAACTCATGTTTGTGAAAATTGCAACACCATGAAGGAATCGTCATAATTGAATGAAATTTAATACACAGTTGAGTGGTAGTGGTACAAATAAATGATTAAATGTTGAAAGCAAACAAACAATAACAAGAGATCGGAATCAGCATTTTGTGTAGCCACCACGCGCCGCAATAAGTGTGCTACACGACGTGGCATGGAGTGAAACAAATTTTGAATGTCTGCCTGAGGAAGAGCATTCCATATTGTTTGTACCCCAAAGTTCGTCTGCAGAAGCAACAGGACGAGGATCACGGGCGAGATGCCGACCAACGAAATCCCACACATGTTCAATCGGCGACATATCCGGGGAATACGCAGGCCAAGGAAGAAGCTGCACCTGCCGCGTTACAAAGAAGGATTGAACAGTCCTAGCGATATGAGGCATTGTCCTGTTGAAATACAGCGCCTGGCAAGCTTTGAAGGAAGGGAACAGCTTGGGGCTGTAGAACTTCACTGATGTACCGGTTGCTGTTCAGATTGCCCACAATTCTTAGCAATTGAGATCGTCCATGATATGCTATGGCACCCCAGACCATAACTCCAGGTGTTCGTCCACTGTGGCGTTCGGTAATGCACTCCGGAAGGTGGCGTTCACCGGCATAGCGTCTGACACGAATGCGGCCATCATGGTACCACAAATTAAAGCGGATTCGTCAGAAAACACGACATGCTGCCAATCAGCACGCCAGTCTCTATGCTGAGCGGCCCATTGTAGCCGCAGGCGGCGATGGTTTAGCGTGAGAGGGATCCTGTATAAAGGAGTCCTTGCGCCTTGCATGGTGTTGCAATTTTCACAAACATGAGTTTATAAAATATAACTTTATAATATAATATATCTCTATAAAAATATATATATTTTTTTTTTTTCCTGCAAATCTGAAAAATAATTTTCCTTAATTATCGTATCCAATTGTTGCTCCGATTCATAATTATGAGGGAAAAAAAGTATTCACGCCACGAAATTTCTGGTTAGATAATGCTTTAAAAGCGTTTAACATTTTCAAACTCGATTTTGTCGAAAATTATTGAGGAGTGGAACTTGTTAATTTGGTGGCTATCATGGTCATGATCTACTCACAGTACATATGTGGCCTGATGGCAATTGGCTGACGCTCTGGCCGTTGGTAGCACAGGCTTCAGGTTCAAATCTTGCCAGTGGCATAGATGTTTGTGAGGGGGCGGAAACCACGTTAAACTGTAGGTCCCGGCACGGTTAGCCCAAAGTGTTCACAAAATGATCGTAGAGCGACAAACCAAACCCTTATTGTGCCACTCTATTTATATCCGTCCAATTTAGCCACTTGCCAATTTTATACGCAATCTGTGTCTGGTGGCCAAATGGCTACAGCTCTAGCTTTTGGTACCACAATCTTCAGATTCGAATCCTGGCGTTGGCATGGATGTTTGTGAGAGATTCGGAATCCACTTTAAAATGTAGGCCCCGGTCTAATTAGCTTAAAGTGTTCACAAAATGACCGTAGAGAGACAAGACATACTATACATTTCAATCAAATGTGTAATGATTTCTGTTTCTGAGTAAAACAATTAATTTTTTTTTTATATAAATTTTTGCTTGTTGCAAATAAAGTTTTTCCTTTTTTTCGATTGTTTTAATTTTAATTACACTTATATTGCAGATCTATTTGCTATGATTAATTCCTTTCAATGATAAAATATTAGATATGTTAGAGAACCAGCTACCTGAATGGCCAATTGGATAGCGATTTGACCTTTGGTACCACAGGCTTCAGGTTCGAATCCTTAAGATGGCGTGGTTGTTTGTGAGTGGTTCGGAATCCACGTTAAACTGTCTCATATTACTGTAGAGTGTTATGGAACCTAGTCAGACTCTCACCCATATCATTTTCCAAAATATATAGGGGCAACTCAGCTCTAGGCACAGTGGTGTGGTGTGGCTTAGTTGTAGTAGTGGTTCGGAATCCACGTGAAACTGTAGGTTCAGGCCTTTTGAACCCTAATTATGTATAAAATGTCTATAGAGTGACAAACAAAACCTAGAAAACAGTACTTCAAACCTACTTGCAAAACACATTGCCAAGGCTAATTTTTAAAAAATCTTAATGCTGGTAATGTTGATTCAGTGATTCATTTAAGGAAGTTGCATGGGATTGATGACTTTATTCTTTCAAGGATAAAAAGTCATTAAAAAAACACCTTTGCGAAGGTGGATAAAAAAAAAATATATTTCCGTTGAGTTTAGTTTATGGTACCTATTAAAAATAAAAAATAAAAGCACTGAGCTCATGCCATTGCATCTTTTGTTGAAATTCAGTTTTAAAAATGCATTAAAATTAATGACTTGCGATGACTCAAAAATGTATTATTACAACCTTTTTCTTTTATAAAAATTACATAAAAAACAGATATAAAATTTAAAATGTTCAAGGTAGGTATATTCATCATTATAAATTAACAAAAAAAAAAAAAGAAAGAAAAATAAATCATCATATGATGTTTTAAGAAGATTAAAAACAAGATTAAGATATGATTAAAAACAAAAATGGTTTCATAACACAAATTCTGACACCATAAACTAATAAAAGAATTTTTTTAAACATAGGATAAACTTTTGTTGTGAAATTATTTCAATTTTATTATAAATTCCGCAAAGAATCTAATCATCTTGAACATTACACAAATACTTTTACAACAAATACACAGCTTTCGCAGAACGTTTATACTATAAAGGATCCCTGCTCATGAGGATTTGTTATTTTATGAAATTGCAGATTCTTTGGCCAAGAATACCAAAAGTTTGAATCAGACTGCCATTCTTACTTCCCTTGCAGATGCAAATGCCTTGGCGAAATCTAAACTTATGATTCCTTCTAAGATCAAAACCAAATACCAAATTACGGAACTCAATGTCGACAGAACTTACAGCTACTACTCTCACAAGATGAAGGATGAAGCACCACAAAAAGATGAAAATTTCTGCTGATGGCTTTAAAAGATACCAAAAATATGGCAACCACCCTGATGTCAAGCTTACTCATCATCGTGTCTTTGATTGCCCAGCTGTTGCAGTCGCCATGCATTGTTTGGACCATCCCTCGGAATAGAATTTATACTCAGAGCTGGTAATCAACATAGCCAACATTATTCAGGAGCACCACGATATTTGATTCCCTTGTACTCTTCAGGGATACGACAACAACAACAAAGAAATTAATACAAAGCTCTACCACCACACAGATACAAATACACATATACAATCTATATTATACAATATAATTATATATGTAGAGTTTAACCGGTTCCAATAGATTCATCCCGGTCGAGTCCACAATTTTTGTAGATTTACACCGGTTCCAAGAGATTCATCCCGGTCGAACCTACAGTTTTTTGTAGACTTCTCTACCAGTCTAACAATGGCTGTACTTTTGCAGTGGGTGTCTAGGGGATTTGACATATAAAACGCAGCAACTGGACGTTACTTTATATAAAGCCATTTAATGATACTATATTGTTCGATAGTCGGACACACAAATATAAACTCAAATAATATTCGACACAGACACGAAGAAAAGAATGGACTGTATAAATTTAATCTCCTTTATTTAGGCAGCCATCAAGCTCGAAGATGGATTACCACACGCAACCTTTTCGTTGGTTACACTTATTGAACTCTTTACTTATGCAGCCATCAAGCTCGAAGATGCACTGCCACACGACCATTCTCTTTTAGTTTCAACTCCTTAGTTTATGCAGCCATCAAACTTGAACTCTTTCAGAAGTGGTTGCAGAAGTTCAACTCTTTTACTTATGCAGCCATCAAGCTCGAAGATGCACTGCCACACGACCATTCTCTTTGGTCGTAGAGTTTCAACTCCTTTCTTACATTCTTTCTCTCTCTCTCCCTTCAGCTCACCCCCTGCCAGACACCCCCACAGACAGGATGTTTTTCTGGACATAGAGCGTTGACCTCCCTATGCAGGGGAACCTGGGTTTCGACGTAACACTATATTTTACAATGATATTTACATTAGTTATTAATTAGGGGTTAAGCATGTTCTCTCGCTACTTGACGCAGGCTGCCCAATCTCGCTCCCGCCAGCGTTCTCTTCTTCCTTCATCTACGGGGACCTGTCCCCTTCGTGGGGTCAGAGTTCAAAGTTGAATACTCCCCCACGTTGTAAACAGGCTTTGTCAAAGACAAGCAACGTCATGTGTCGCCACCTGCTGATTACCACACAAACAAATCCTACATATATACTATTTGTAGACGCATTATATGCAAATTCTGACAAATATGTTTCAATAATTAAATTAAATATTACAAAAAAAAAAAAAATTATTCGATAAAAAATAAAATAAAACGCACCTTTAATTTTATTTATTCTTGCGTTTATGAGAAGCATGAGCCTGATGTGCCCTAGAGATTTCTTCAATATCTGGGCATATATTTGAAAGGCAAACTCTCGTTTTCTCGTCAATATGTATCCTCTCTTTTTACATTTGAGGTAAGGTAATTCACATAAAATTCACGTTGAAAATTGCAGTGAAAGTTTCAAACCTTTTTAGATAATAACACTCATTCTTCTTTTAAAGAAAGTTTCAAGAGACAATTCCTTGTGTTTAATATTTAATCAATGATCAGTGGATATAACTATTAGTTCTTTTATTAATGTTTACAGAATAATACTTACAATACAGGCTGCGAAGTTTCATAGACTGTAAATAAAATGTTGTTTAACATTGAAAATCGCATGGACATTAACGCTTTTCGTAGCCAACCATGGAAGTTACTATTCTATTAATATTTATTGAACCATTATTGCTGCTTAGCACTTTTATGTGAACGATAGTGATAGCCACGATCAGTGAACATATAAATAGTTTTTTTTCAATTAATATTCACTTATAGGCGACGAAGTCTCATACGCTGCTAATAATTTTTTTTTTGACATTGCATATCACATGGACGCTAACTCTTTTCGTAGCCAACCATGAAAGTTACTACTCCTACGTATTTTTTTTGTTTTAATTTAAAGTTTTTTGACGCATTATTGCGGCGAGGTCCGTCTTTTTTATGTGAATAAAAGAAGAAAAATTTTAATCGGAAAAGTTAGTTGTTTATAATAAAAGCTGTCTTTGAACGAGAAAACTGACAAGAAAAAGATAACTATATTTATTTTTATATCTGGACACATATTTCTCTGAATAACACTGGGGTATTTATTTAATTTTATTGACATGTAAGCACAAATGCAATAAAATGAAGTAAAGTGTTTCATGGCTTGTTATTTACTGGCTTTCTACTGCATTTTGCAGCAGCATCTAGAATTGGTACATAATAATATATGACAATATGATCTTTTATATACACTCAAGAGCAAAACATTATGACCATAGGCATTTTGCAATGAACCCCTACATTTTGCAATTTTTTGGAAGGCACGTGATCAGGTGGAAGTGGTATTTAACTGCTGCTGAAAGTCTGAAGAATCATCTTTCACTTACTCTTTTGATGGGAAAGGCTGCGGATCTAAGCGACTTGGATAGAGGGCATATTGTAATGGCTCGAAAGCTCGGAATAGTATTTTTTGCACTATCGTGGGTTCTTCGGGATCTACAGTTGTTAGAACTTATGCAAAGTGGATGAATGAATAAAAACCAGAAAGACGACATGGTGTTGGACGTCCACAACTATCAAAGAAAAGGTCGTCGAAGACTGTCTCGCATGGTGAAGCAAAAAAGCCAGACAGTGGCTCAGCTGAAGCCCAATACAATGCAGAGCCAAGTAGAATAGTATCGGAGCACACTGTTCAGCGGTCACTGTTGGATATGGGGTTACGCAGCAAACGTCCCATCTGTGTGCCTTTGCTGACCAAGCGTCATCGCCAACTGCGCCTGCGCTGGGCCCGGAAACATCGTGACTGGTCCATGGATCAGTGGGAGAGAGTTTCCTGGTCAGATGAATCAAGGTTTGTCATTCATCACGCCGATGGCCGTGTCAGGATACGCCGTCTTCCAGGTGAACAGTTGCTCCCTCAATGTACAAAGGTCATACACAGGCCGGTGGTGGCGGTATTGCTTGCTTTGGGAGACGTTCTCTTGGGCATCTCTGGGACCCGTGGTTGGGGTAGAGCAGACCATGAATGCTACATTGGTATCATTGCGGACCAGTTGCACCCTTACATGACCTTTTTTTTTCCAGCTGAAATGGACTGTTCCAATAGGACAACGCCCCTTGTCACTAGGCTAAAATTGTGTTGGAGTAGTTCCAGGAACATGAGGCGGAATTCCAGTTAATGTCCTGGCCGCCTAACTCACCTGATCTCAATCCGATAGAACACATTTGGGATGTCCTGGGACGGCAGCTCGGAGTTCAAAGACCACCAATTCGCATTATCTCGGATTTGTGTGACCGTTGTTAAACATCTGGTACAATATTCTCCGACCATAAGGACTTGTGGCATCCATGCCAAGGCGGGTTGAAGCTGTGTTGCGCGCCAAAAGGTGGGCCAACTCGTTATTGACAGATATTTTGGCTTTGAGTGTATATATACATATATAGAAAAAAGTGAATTCATCAGTGAAGTTCAGAAACGCAATTAGGAACCATAACAGCATTTACTGTACATAAAATATTCATATGCTTTCTAGTTAATGCCATCAAAAACTTCAATAAAGAATAGATAAAAACGGGCAAAATTAAAAAAAAATGAACCTATTCAAGTTTTGAAATGCTTATAAGCCGTGTCGAAGAAATTGAAAATCATCAGTTATGTATAAACATCATAATATGAACGTCAAAAATTGTTATTGCAGAGAAAAAAAGGAAATATATATTAAATAAATCCACAAAAAATGTATAAAAACATGTAATCCAGAAAATCAGAAAAAGCTTAAATTAATTATAATATACTGAAAGAAACTTTATCAAGGAATATGTACCCTCATCACAGTATAAAGTGTTTTTTACTTATATCCGCTATCTATTTATCTTATATATATATAAGTAGCAAATGATGCCAGTTGCTATTGAAAACGTGATCAGTGATGTTCAAGTTTTAAAATCTCTCGCTTTTTGTAGTTATTTCAATTCCTTCTATTAGCTCACACTCTCCCTATATATATCTTGATCAAATATTCAATCGTTAATAAAATACTTTTTATTCATCCACTCAAGTTCAAATACAATTTTTTTAACTTGTAGTGGATGGCACTTGGTGTTAATACAGTTTTTTCAAACATTAATTCAGTAATTAAATTTTTTATTCATTAATTTTAGTTTTTTAGATATAAGTTGCATCTATCTTCCAATAGATGGCGCCAGATAAACTTAAAAAAATGAATGAAAATTATTTATAAAGGACTTTCTGCAATATAGTGAAAAAAAAAAAAGAAGGAATTGACTTAAAAATTTTTTTTTTTTTTATATTACTTCTTTACTTATTACCATAGTTTAAATTTTAAAATGAATGTTTTAGAAATTTGTTTCACAGATTTAACAATGCTTTCATACACCCGATAAAAAATTTTTTGTCTTTTGAATTCAATATTTCTTATGGATATTACATGTACTAAAAAGAAAGATAGGTAAACGATTATAAACACCTTAAGCGTATATATTTCATGAAAATTCATTTTTTTTAAAGTAAATTTTAAAACACCCTATCAATTTCTCCATTTTGCAGTTTTTACTACAATTTACGGACTTTTTCTTAATTTTGTGTTGATATATGTTTTTCAATTCCTTCTATTAGCTCACACTCTCCTCTCACATCTTGTCCAAATTTTCAATCGTTCATAAAATACTTTTTATTCATCCAGTCAAGCTCAAAAATATTTTTTTTGAACTTGTGAGTGGATGACACTGATGTTAATACAGTTTTTTCAAATATTAATTCAGTAATTAAATTTAATTAATTAATTTTTAGTTTTTTTAGATTTAAGTTGCATGTATCTACCAATAGATGGCGCCAGATAAACTTAAAAAAATGAATGAAAATTATTTATAAAGGACTTTCTGCAATGTAGTGAAAAAAAAAAAGTAAGAATTGACTTAAAAAAATTTTTTTAATATTATTTGCTGATTTGATATGTTGCGAAGCAACTGGTTGCGCAAGCAGCCGCTAGCTTCTATCTTGTTTCAGTACAAAAAGACGATAAAGAAATGCTTTGCGAGAAAAATACGGTGAAGACTATTAGGAAGCTTGCCCAAATAGATTTAAAAAAAAAAAGAAAAAGAAAGAAATTATGATTTATATTATTTGCTTGTACTCATTTTCTATATTTATATATACTTTATGTTTAATGTGATATATGCAAACAATAATTTTTGATGTTATTGTTTATATATCCATATTTTTGCATCGGTATCTCTTCCATTTTGTAATACACACAAAGGAGCCTTGAGAAGAACATCCGAAAATTAAAGTTCGCCTGAAATATTATTCCATCACACGCACATTCCAAATTGTTTTTCGGTGCGGAAGTATTAAACATAAATGTCATTCGTCATCTGCGCACGAGTATTTGATCTCTTGTTGTAGCAACTGCAGGCAGTTTATTACTTGGTTTCACTGCTTCTGTAGGAAAATGATTTGTACCTGTACAACAAGTGTACACGCGCATGTCGAAAGATCAATATTCTTCTGAATAGAATTCTCAGAATTTCCAATAAATTGCGGAGAGATCGAAATTTCTCGGATAAAATTTTCATTTTTTTTTTCAATTCCTTCTATTAGTTCACACTCTCCCTATATATATCTTGTTCAAATTTTCAATCGTTCATGAAATACTTTTTATTCATGCACTCAAGTTCAAATGCATTTTTTTTTTTTGAACTTGTAGTGGATGACACTGGATGTTAATACAGTTTTTCAAATATTAATTCAGTAATTAAATTTAATTCATTAATTTTAGTTTTCTTTCAGACTTAAGTTGCATATATCTACCAATAGATGGTGCCAGATAAACTTAAAAAAATGAATGAAAATTATTTATAAAGTACTTTCGGCAATACAGGGGGAAAAAACTAGGAATTGACTTAAAAATTTTTTTTTATATTACTTGTTTTTTTTTTTTTTTTAATTTTCAAAATAAAATTTTTATTATTTTTTTAAATTGGTTTCTTTAATTCACGATATTTTTAAAGTATGCTTGGTTATTTTACCACAGCAAATTTTTACGTAATAGAATTCCAATATACCTAATAGAATGCGACGCAAGTTGTATGTATAAATGCGCAACGTATTTGTGTCATTTTTCAAACAAGATTTTTGTGTCGGTAATCTTATGTTGTGGATAATCTTATATATTTGGGGTTTGATGGCCGGGTTCGAGTCCCAGCAGTGAAATGGATGTTTGTAGATCCGTAATCCATTTTAAATTGTAGCCTAGTATGACTGTAGAGTGCTGGGCGTGTAGGGCTGACAACCCTACCTCGTAAAAAGAAAAACATCCCCAGAATTCCAGGTCCCGGTCTCATATGACAGTAGAGCACCACAGAGCCCTCTCAGAACCCTTTCCAGTGCTCAATAAGCGAATCCAGACCGAAAGTTCCCATGTATACACCGGGAATGGGCGCGATAAATTTGCAAGCAAGAAGATCCCGGTATCACATTCGAGGAGCAATGTATGAACCTCCTTGACGTCATTTTTTTTTTTATGATGTCAAGGAGGTTCTTCCCTCCACACATAGGCAAAAGCGCCCTCTGTGGCGTTCAGGAGAAAATGGTCAGTTGGGCTCGAGACTCTCTCACCCGAGAGGAAGTACAGCGCAAGCTGCGTTCCCCGCTGAGAAAATGTTTAGTTTATAGTCTCTCATCCCGAGAGAAAATATATTTAGTGTAACACGGCGTATTAGTTGGTCTACAAATTCTCACCCGGAGAGGACGTATATTTCGCCACCCTGTGCGTAACCAAGTTTCGGGTTTTCGGTTTAAGTTGATTCCTTCTAATCTATAATTATCTGTCTTTAAATGTGTTAAATATTGTAAGTGTCTAGTGCATGCGTGGTGTTTGTGCGTGTGTAAATAAAGCTGTGAGTTCTCCATCCTGTGCCTCAAGTATTTCAACGCAGCCACATCCAGTTACAATATGGATGCCGAAACCTCCACACTATACTCTGGCGCCCGAAAGTGTGGGCCCGTACCCACACCAGTACACATTTAATTATAATTTATTTGCGAACACGAGAAGCTGAATTTGGAACCCAACAAGTGAAGCAAACCGAAAATTTTCTTGCCTTTTGCCGGAGATGGGAGCAACAAATCAGTAGGAATATCAGTCCCACCGGTTGGCTCGGTTTGTTTTGGCTTGTCGCTCTACGACCATTTTGTGCACACTTTGGGCAAATTTTGACCGAGACCTACAGCTTCTAGCGGAGTTCGAACCACTACTAAACATCCAGGTCATTGGATCCATGGATTAGAATCTGAAGCCTGTGGTACCAAATGCCAGAGCTCTAGCAGCCATTGCCCCCATCCCCAGTTAACTTAGGTCAAAGTGCTTTACATTCGAAAATAACGGCATAAAATATATCATTATGCGTAAAATGCAGTATCTTGTTGTTATATCACCATGGTAAGAGAGAAAGAGGGAGCAGCTTCTGTTTTTGAAGGAGCACCCGTAGGTAGAAGTTTGACTTCTGCTCCGTGTCGCTGAAAAGGTGGGCAAGGCCTTCAGGGGAGAGTGGACTTAGGAAACTACCCAACATTTGCGTATCGTACGGGATAAACCCCGAAAACTCCCATCCCGTAGTCCGACTTTACGAGGCAAGATGCTGAACATCACAAACGTCTCCTTGTATTTTTAAACTGTGTCTACAATAAAACTGCCAGCGGATTGAACCTCAGACCTAATGCTCACCAGCGGCGCAGGTTGCCACTTAGAAAAGAGTCGGGCCAGTGCAGTATGTGATAAATTGTAACTCAACTCTTATTATCATTTTCAGTCTTAAAAGACACAACATTTTTTTTCTCTAAATAGTTAGCCAAAACCTAAAAATACTTTTTTAAATAATTTTTATTGAAAGAAAAACTGACAAAAATGTATTTTAAATTCATATTTGGAATAGCTATCTTAATAAATACAACTTCTGATTTTAATCATAAAATATGTGACTTTTAATTTAAGAAGAAGTCATTAAAAAGGAAGGATAAGTTTCTGAAAACAAAATAATGGATGATCTCAAGAGAAAAAACAACAACAAATAAATGAGGAGCCTATTCTGAGATTCACATATTAATTCTCTCGCTCAGTAAAAGACAGTAATAACTGAGCGATTACAGTGAATTAATTTTTGTGGAGATAATAACCACGTGCTTTCGCGAACAGCACGTGTTTTCAGAAGTTTCTACGAAATCAAAAACAAACGATAATTTAAAAAGCAACGATTTCAACACGTGCGTTTTCACTTGCAAAGTTTGTTATAAGCAGTTGTACGACCATAATGCAAATGAGTTCTACTCAAATGTAAACACTTCCTAGAATGTGGTTTCTAATTTCCTTTTTTTAATGTTTCAAGTGATACTCAAATATGGGAAATGCATTTTCAATGCAAATGCATGTGTCATGTGAAACCGCAAAGTGTTTTTTTTTTTTTTAAACTTTTTTTTTTTATTATTTTTTATTTTAAGAATGCTAATTTTTTTTTTGTAATGTTTTCGTCTGCCTCAGCAAAAAAAAAATAAGCATCGTGTTCGCTTAATAAAACGCGTTATTTATGGGATTTTTTTTTTTGACTGTAGAGGAATTAAACTTATTAAAAAAACGAGTTCATTGCTATTTTGTGACGTCTGCAAAAAAATAATTAAATACTAAATAAATATCATATTTGTTTTAACAGAGCATGCATTATTTATGAGATCAGTTTTCATTCATGATTTAAAAAATTAATTTGATTTGTTGTAAAAAAAAAGAGTTCATTGCTATTCCGAGAAATTATCAACAACACGTATTCAGACGCGTACCCAGGATTCTGGCTTAGAGTAGGTTTGGTTTGTCGCTCAACGGTAATTTGTTGCACTTTAGACCAGGGGATGGCCAACCCAAATGATCTTGCGGGCCACTTTGGGAATGCATTATAACTCCGCGGGCAACATGTAAAATTATATATCCCCATATTAGATTTAGACCCACTATAGACATTTTTTGGAGTGAAAAATTGAAGCATAATGAGTCTTTTTTTTTTTGTGTTTATTAATATGCAAGATAATATAATAATAATGATACTAAAAACACATTGTAAAGAAATATATAACATTGGAAATGAAATGTAAAAAATATATAATTTTTTTTTCTAATGCAGCTGGCAAAGTCTTGGATGCCTTAAGGCAAAGCGCTGCACAGACGTTACCTCACTGCATTACCCAGGGGCGCAAGTAACTTGAAGATAAGCCACGGACGCGGAGTAACAATGCCCCCGCAACGCTCAAAGATCCTATTAGACTGGGACCTACGGTTTTAAAGTGGATTCCGAGCCACTACAAACATCCATGGCACCGCCGGGACTCGAACTCGAAACCTGTGGTACCGAGCGCCAGAGCGATAGCCACCTAGCCATTCAGGCCCCAAAATATATAAATATAAAAGAAATGAAAATAATAATAATAATAAGTCATTAAAAAAATATTTATGTTACTAATGCGATATTTGCTTCGCCACTCTTTCACTTAGCTTTTGCACATCGTAATGGGTGTTGCAGTTGGAGCGTGTTTTATGTTGGGTCAATTTCATTTTAGAGAAAAAAAAAAAAGAACGATTCGCAGGTGTAAGTTGAACCAAAAGCGCTAACAACTTCAAATAAGATTCGGGTTTGCTCTGCTGTCAACAATCAACTGTGCTTATCTAGGGATGGTTACTGAGGTCACTTAAAATTGAAACACAGAAGGTGTGATATTCGATGTTCCGAGATGCGAGTGCATCATGAGTTCGTAGAATCTAATTTAATTATTCTTCTGCGCACGCATAAGGGTAAACTCATAAATAAAACTGGCAATATCTGTCATATATTCGAAGAATATTATTTTAAAACCAAACTTAATTTTTTCTCATAATTTCGACAGTTTCATTTTTGAATATTTGGATGCACACCTAATGTAATTTTTTAATAAATTGATTTTCGCTACTTTCCCATTATAAAATAAATATATTTTGTAAAAGTGTAATAATTCACACGGATAGGAAAAATATTGAAGGCGGGCCACATGCGTACCGCCACCTCCACTTTAGAAAAATTTAATCATTACCTACAGTCGAAACGCCGATTACGAACCTCTAACAAATATCCGCGTTACCGCCAGGGTTCGAAGCTGAAGCATCAATGGCCAGAGCACTAGCCAATTGGCCATCAGGCCGCTTGTCTGGGGATGGGAATGATCAACAAAATAAAACTAATCGTTTATTGAAGCTCAATAGATGATATTGGGGCCTGAGGACAGAGTGGCTAACGCTCTGCCACTCGATACCACAAGTTTCGGTTTTGAGTCCCGGCGGTGCCATGGATGTTCGTATTGGGTCGGAATCCACTTTAAGCCGTAGTCCCCGGTCTCCTATATGACTGTAGAGCGGCACAGTGGTGTGGTGCAGTAGTAGTCATATTGGGGGACTCGAACCCGAAACCTATAGCACCCAGTGGCCGAGCGCTAGTCGCAAACACAAATAAAATATTAGCGACTACCTTCTTGAGAATATTAGAAGAAAAATAAAATGCAGAAAAAAAGAAAATACTCCACTGTTTATATTTTTTTAACTGGAATTTTTCAAACTATTGCTTCTGGACACTAAACTAGGTAATTGTTAGTAATAGTACCGTAATTCGGAACGGTAACTTTTAATTTTTTACTCTGATAAGCTAATTGTTGAATGCAGTCTTTATGATGATATTTTAAAAGGAAAAATGCAGTATTGCTTTATTAAGAAATATTTTTTAGCATTAATGCACACATCTTAACGATTCGACAATACAGTTATTTGGATGAATTTGATGAATGAAGTGGTATATGGGATGTGAAGCAACAAAGACTATAATCCCCTAATCACTATATATATACGAACAGTTAGTTTTCCTTATTTTTAATATGTCACTGTCCACAACGCTCTACGATCGTGTTAGACCGGGACCTACAGTTTAAAGTGGATTCCGAACCACTACAAACATCCATGGCACCGGCGGGACTCGAACCCGAAACCTGTGGTACCGAGCGCCAGAGCGCTAGCCACTCTTCCATTCAGGTCCCCAGCTATTTGGAAAAGTAAAATTAATTTTTGTTTGTTTAGAATTTTTTTTTTTTTTAATTTGTGTATAAATTGTTAGTGTGCAAGGGTAACTAACTATAAATAAAAATTATGATATTGGAGGTTTTCGTTGGTGACGTAATCTAAAAGGAAATTTAGATAAGTAAAACAGCAACATTTAGTTTCGATATCGCCGTTTTAAGTTTTATCTTCCTGTTTGTACAGTACAGGCAGGGGTAATTTCACCGACCTAAAGTATTTTGTTATTTCTGAGATTCTTTTGTTGCGTAAAACCTGTAATCCCTCCCTTTTAAAAATTGTACTTTTTTTTTTTTGTTGTTTTTAAATTTACTTAAATTTTTATCTTTTCATTTTATTTCATTTTTTCATTTTTTTTTTTTTTTTTTTTTAATCTTTCAATTTCATTTCCACTTTTTTTTTTTATCTTTGAATTTCATTTTCTTTTACATTCGTGAATTTTTTTCTTTGAATTTTCATTTTTCATTGAAGAATCAAATCTAGTATCAGTTTCCCACACAATTACTGCTTTCAGAAACAAAAGATTCGGTGGAGATTACAATAGCATGTGTACGAGCGTCTTGCATCGATAGTCTAGCTTACGATTGAGAATTATTTAAGTTTTATCTTATTTGACCCGAAAATAGGGAAGTTACATCTGAAAGTCCTCTCAAAAAGCTATAACCTCATTTTCCGGCTACCAAATTGCTCATAAAATGCTTCACGGAAACAAGATCACTCTTCTAAAATAAAATAAAAATGATTTTTAAATTTTTTTCATTATTTTCGGTACAGCTTTGTGAAGGACTTCCCTATTTTCCTTAAAGAGTAATGTTGCCTCATGGATAAATAGCTCCACGTGAAAAGTGGAAGGCAGAACCCGATCCTGTGCGCGTCGGCGTGAGCTGACTGGAGGGAGAAAGAAATGTAACACTGGCCGTGTGCGTTGGGATTTTGAATAAAGGTGTTGTGTTTCTACAGTCGACTAGTGCTATGTGTTTTTATTCATATACCATAACAAGTAACACAAATATGGGGCAAAATATTTTTCCAAAATGGTAGCTGCCTAAGCAGAAGTATTTTTCTTATTTCCAATGGCACGTGAAAATGACAAACTCTTATCGGATCAAAACAGTGCAAAACACACGCAAGAAAAAAAGAAAACAATAAGAGAAAAAAAAATCAGTCTCATCAACCAAGTTCTGTCACTCCAATATCTTTCACCTCGGAGTCCCCATGCAAAGGCATGCATCCTGCTATATAGTGCATGCCCATGGTCTCGTCTTTCCCACAGAGCATGCAATTTGGCCTATCAAAAATACCAATGCGGTGCAAATGACTCGTCAAACAGTCATGGCCTACCACAAATCTAAATTCAGGGACAGCTTTTTCACGAGGTTTGTCCGAAATATCCTGTTCCAAAAATGTGTCTCCAACTCCTCGAGGAGATACGAGCAGTGAGCAATGTCTTCTATTTAAGTCTCATTTCATTTATGATATAAAGTTTCATGGAATGAAAAGAGTTTCAAATAAGTAGAAGTTTTTTAACATACTGAAATGCGGCTCTAAGATTATTCTAAAAATAATATTTTATCAGATAATACAATATATGCATTAGGCTTGAATACTTAATTAAGAATTTCAAAATTACTAGCGTATAGAGTTTTTTTTTAATTGCGTCGGGGACTGGGACGTGTTGACCATATCTCTGTGTGCAGCCCAATGTAGCCTGCACTGACGAACGTTGTTACCCATTTCGAACTACACAGGGGGCACATGTAACTTGAAGATACGCTACGGACACGAGTAACACTATCCCCACAATGCTCTACAGGAGGCAGGGACCTACAGGGGACCTCTCTCTTAGGCAGGGACCTACGGTTTAAAGTGGATTCAGAACCTTAACAAACATCCAGGGCACCGCCGGGACACGAACCTGAATATTGCAGTATAGAAAGGCAAACGACGTCGAAGGTTGTAAGGAATGGCTTGGCAGACAGAGTATTGTTGCCCTTGACTCTCAAAGGTTCATGGTTCAAAACTCTTAATATGATAATAAATAAAAAAGTGCATGAGAGAAATCCATTAAGTTTGTAATTGAAGTTCCCTTTCGTCGGAGTAGAAGAGGAAGATAAAAAGGTACCACTCCGCAAATAAAATTGAAATCAGAGCATTTTGCCCATTTCATTTCCATGCATTACAATCGTCCTCAATGGGCGGTTTGATGGCCATATTCGCTAGCTCTTTGGCCTATGGTAACACAGGCTTCAGGTTCGAATCCTGGTGTTGGCATGGATGTTTCTGAGTGATTCCGAATCCACGTTAAACTGTAGGTCCATGTCTAATTTGTCCAAAGTATGCACAAAAATTACCGTTGAGCGGCAAACAAAACAAAACCAGTCGTTTTCAATGGCGCAACAGATCCATAGTGGGTCACGACGGTCTGCCTATTGGCACATTCCAAAACATGAAGTACAGTAGAACCTCTTTTAAGTCGAACCTCGATAAGTCGAAAATCTCCAAAACTCGAAAAAACATTTTGTTCCCTTCCCTTCAACCCCAAAACCTCCATTATTCGAAATTTCAACCTTCTATGTGTCGAATTAATTAGTCAATCCCTACAAGCCATTTTGGTATATATTTTCCATCCGTAACTCGAAAAAAATTGACCTCTGTATCTCGAACGTTAGCAATGTTTGATTTTACAACCTTTACAACTCGATCGTTTGAAACTAATTACCTCTATAGCTCGAAGAAAAATAAGTTACCGACTTTAAGGATTTGCCGACAATGCACGCCATTGTTTCTTTGAAAACAATGTATGAATATACAGTAAATAGAATAACCAATTCTATGAAATATTTTTGTTATAATTCTTATTCTTATTCTTATATAATTCTTATTATTGCTATTGATTTCATTTGAACTCTAGCGAAGCAAATCTTTTGTTGTCGATTGTAAAATATCAGAAGTAGTTTGGTTTTACCGCTATACTATTTTAACAACAGTATACTAATAATATTGTTAAAAAATGAGATCTGTGAAACGTTCATTTATTGGTCCAACTCTTTTCAATTTGTACATAAATGACATTCCACAGACACATAGTATTTCGCTTGGAATCTACGCTGATGATACGGCAGTCATCACCTCTGGTAAAACACTTACAGACATTCAACTATATTTCATGACCTACTTCACTCATCTTGAAGCTTGGCTTACTAGATGGCGAATAAAAATCAACGTAGATAAAACAGAAGCTGTGCTCTTCACGAGGAGAAGACTTGCGCCTCCTAACATTTATCTTTTTAACCAATTAATCAACTGGTCTACTAATGCTAAATATCTCGGAGTTTATCTTGATAATAAACTAACCTATAATACTCATTTTAGTAACATTAAAAGAAAAGCTAACAACTGCATCCGCATGCTGTATCCATATATTAATAAAAACTCACCTCTTTCCTTAGAAAATAAACTAATTATTTATATATACTATTTGCGGCCCGTAATAACTTATGCTTGCCCGGTTTGGGGTACTGCTGCAAGGTACCAGATTAATTTCATTAAGCGTTTTGAAAATAAGATCCTTAGAATGATCACTACTTCTCCATGGTACTTTAGAAATGATAACATCCGTCGTTGTTTAGCCCTCCCTACTATTCAAAATTTTATGCTGAAGCTTGCGACTAATTTTTACGCAAATCTAAACTCTATTCCGAATGATGAAATTCGTAATCTTCCAAGATACGATTTCACATTACCGGAAAACGCTAAGCGCCCACGGGCGTCTCTGCATAATTTGCACCAGACCTTGATCCTTGTCATCATTTCTAGCAGCAATTACTCTACTTTGTAGTAGTTTTCATCTGTTCTATTCTTTTTGTATATTTTTGTGTCATGCATTGTATATTAATTGTTGTTTGTATATATTATACTTAGTAGTTTTCGTAGTATTAATTGTTGTTTGTATATATTATACTAAGTAGTTTTCGTAGTATTTTTAGTATTTTTTCAATCTCTTTTTTCGTCTTAATTTTTAATTTTGCATTTCTTATTTTCTCATTAACTTTGCGCTTGTAAATTTTTGTGTAATCTGGGCAGACCATTATCACTTATTCCTTTTATTCTCTATGTTATTAATGTGTTTCTCTCTCCAATGGACTTTACTGTGTGCCACTCTGGAGTAAAGGTCGAAAATGACCAAGGCACTCCGTGAACTTAAATGATGATGATCTGTGAAACGTTAACTGAAAAGTTGGAAGTGCTTGAAACTGTGAAGAGTTGTCAAAAGAAGAAAGACGTTGCTGAACAATTTGGCCTACCAATGTCAACAATAATAAAAACGAATCGGACATCATGAAAAAAAAATTGAAAACGGTCAAAGTTTGTGCTGCAAGAGACAAAGAATTGCAGAATTTCCCGGCTTGAAGAGTGCTTACTTAAATGGTTTAAGCAGTGTCGGTACCAAAACATCAGTGTCAGTGGACCACTGTTACGAGAAAAAGCCGAAATGTACTCTAAATCTCTGGGACTGGCTAATTTCAGGGCCAGTAACAAGGCCCAAGGTTCAAAAGAAGAAATGAACTTGTTTTCAAGAAAGTTTGTGGAGAAAGTGCAAGTGTCAACATTGAAACTTGTGACAAATGGAAAAGCGAATTTCAAGGCTTGTTAATGGTTATGAACCTGACAATATCTTCAATGCTGACGAAACGGAACTTTTTTTTTTTAAATGTCTTCCTGATAAAACTCTAACTTTTAAAAATGATCGATGTTATGGTGGGAAGCATAGCAAGGAACGTTTAACTATTTTGTTCGCAGCAAGCATGTCAGGCACAGAAAAACTCTCACCATAAGTCATTGGAAAAGCTAAGAAACCTCGTTGTTTTTCAAGATCTAAATCTCTACCGTTGAAATATGAAGCAAATACTTCTGGAATTTTTAAAAACTGGCTCATAAATATTGACAAGAAAATGTCTAAAGAAAAAGAAAAATTCTATTATTCCTTGATAATTGTACGGCACATAATGATATTCCACAAATGAAAGCAGTTAAAATCCAATATCTGCCTGCCAATACCACATGAAAATCACAGCCTATGGATCAAGGCATCATTAAAAACTTCAAGTCATTATACCGGAAAGAAGTAGTCATCAACATGTTGGATAATATAGAAGAAGAAAATAATTTTATTATAGATGTATTGCAAGCTATGAAAATTGCTGACAATTAGGATTGCAATACCGGGATTGCAATACCGGTATTTTGAGCCATTTGTACAACTTTTTGTAATACCGGCATTCCCAAGCTTAAATACCGTTTATTCGGTATTTACTAGAAATTTAGAATTCTTAACTGTGAAAGAATTCTTATTCAGAATTCTTATCTGAAAACTAGGAATTCTTATCTGTGAAAACAAGGTTGTAGTTGTGAAGAAAATGTGTAATATTTCGATAGTTTTTAAATTGGTAAGTTTGTTATTCACATTGTATTTGCATATCATACTTTAGAGTTCAAAATATTTTTCAGATTTATTATATGTATACTCATAAATAAATTAGAATTGGCGGTAACTAAAAAATTTTTAAAAAACCAAAATACAATACAGAAATCAGCTATATCCAAAACAATCCGACGAAAAATAGATTTATTTGAAGATGAGGGATTTAGAGGTAAATACTTGGAAAAAGTTTATCGCTCATTGCTAACAATTCCACCAACTAGCGTAGATGCTGAAAGAACGTTTTCGACAGCTGGTAATTTTTGAACAAAATTAGATTCCAGGCTTAATGATAATACAATTGATGCATTATGTTTTTAAGATCACATTTCAAAAATTTATAATAGTACCACAAACTGAATAGTGATAGTGATATTTACACTCTTTTGTGATTTAAATAAATAAGATGTTCCTTTACTTTTTGCGATTCTTTATATACTGTCATAGTTTATAAATTACAAATTTTTTGTGATATTTACATTCTCTAATAAAACTGGCAAATAAAACAAAAAAAAAAAAAAAAACACTTGCATTTTCTTTCTTTTTCTAAAATTTTCTACTACCGGTATTAAAACCGGTATCCCGGTATTAAGATCTAACAAATACCGAATACCGGTATTGAACTTTTGGTCCGATATTGCAATCCCTACTCACTATGCTTGGCGAAACATAACTGCGTCTACTATAAAAAACTGTCATGTACACTGTGGTTTTCCATTGTCATCAGCAGAAGAATCTGAAGTAGAAGTTATTTCTATCCAACCTCCTGCAGAATGGGTCACAGTAGTATCTGAAACAGGAATATGTTTTGAAGATTTCGTTACTTGCGATGACGGAGTTATTACTGCTGGCCCAT
The DNA here is from genome assembly GCA_021605095.1 of Caerostris extrusa. Taxonomy (NCBI): domain Eukaryota; kingdom Metazoa; phylum Arthropoda; class Arachnida; order Araneae; family Araneidae; genus Caerostris; species Caerostris extrusa. Next base: position 30,356 of record BPLR01014248.1, read on the forward strand.
TATCTGATGACGAAATTATCATTTCAGTTGCTCAGAAAACTGAAACTAATGATTTAGATGACATAGAAGACTCAATAATATAACATGCACTCCATGGGTTTCCATCAAAAGGCAAGAACAGCATTAAATGTTTTACGTAATTTCATAGAACAAACTAGAGCAAAAGAATTTTCTGCTCTTTATAGCTTAGATAATGCTATAGATAGAGAACGATCGAATTGTCTAAAAAAAAAAAAAAAAATAATAATAATAACTGACTTTTAATACACAATATTTTTAATTTTAGCTTTGTTTCGGAATTATTATGATTTTTTTAATGTAGTATATAATATAACTTTTAAATTGCAAATAAACATGTTTATTATCTCTGTAACTTGAATTTTTATTTATTTTACCTCTCTAACTCAAAATAAATTAGAAAGAATCTGGACCTCTACAAGTCGACTATTTCCTTATAAAATCCGTGTAAGTCGAAATCTTCCCTAAGTCGAAAACTCTATAACTCGAATTATTTGGCGTCTCCCTTGAAGTTCGACTTACAGAGGTTCTACTGTACTTTCCTTTTTTAAGGGGTAGGGTTGTCAATGTTACTCCCAACAGTCATATTAGACCGGGGCCTGAATTGCCGAGTAACTAGCTCTCTGACATACAGGTTCGGGGTCAAGTCCCGGCGGTACCCTGGATGTTTGTAGTAGTTTGGAATCTACTTTAAGCCGTAAGCCCCGGTCTTCTATGACTGAAGAGCGTCACAGAGGCACAATGATGTGGTGTAGTAGTAGTAGTCATATTAGACCTGGACCTAGGGTTTAAAGTGGATTCGAACCACCACAAACATCCATAGCATCCGCCGGGACTCGACCCCGAAACCTGTGGCACCCTCGGCCATTAGGCCCCATACATTGCAGTCGTTGTAGTAATACGATAAAAGTTTTGCAAAGTTTTATTTTCACTTTTTCTGCTCCGTGAAACAATAGCTGTTTGATGGCCGTTGGTAACGCTCTGGTCTTTGGTACCACATTGGATCGAATCCTGATGGTGGCATGGATGTTTGTTAATGGTTCGGAATCCACGTTAAGCTGCAGGTCTCGGTCTAATTAGTCCAAAGTGTGCCAAAAATAACCGTACAGCGACAAACCGTAAAACAATAATTTGGAAAATATAATTGGGATGTAAATCTAATATACATATTTGTCCGTGATAAGGTTGTTTGATGCAGTAAATTCAAATGATTCCATTATATTTTAATGGGAAATATACGTAATTAACAAACACAAAGGGCAGGTTATATAATTTCAAATTAGATGTTCTCGAAGAATTATCAAATGCGTTTCAGCTTGCCTTTCTAAGAATTCCTTCTTTTACGATACGTTATATAAGTTTAATAATGGAAATTTCAAAAACGATAAATCTTAGTTGACATATGAAATTACTGTAATGAGTATTTTTCTTAGGAAAAGAAAACAATAGAAATCATTAGACTTTCCAAGAAATGTTCTGTAAGTACTGCATAAATAAATCTTCTAAGCTAAACAGTACATATTTTGAGATTAAAATAATTTTCTAGCATAAATGCAAGGAAAATAATTATGCAACGGTTCTAAAATGAATGTTCGATATAGATAATTTACAATGAGATAATTGCTCTAAAAATCTACATTACTATCAGCATATTTTCAAAATTTTTAAAATTTTATGTATTTTTAAGAAAATAATACTTAACAAATTAAGGAATTTATTAAATATAATACTGTAATGAGTAAAATTATAAGGTTCGGTGCTCAGGTTAAACTCAGTACAGTGCTCAGTGCTTGTCTCAAGTTAAGTGCTCAGTAAATTTGAATTGTTGCCAAATATATATTAATCATATCTTATCGAGCGAGAATTCATGTATACCTATAATATATGTAAACAAAATTAACTCTTTTATTAATTTTTTTATTTAAATGATACCACAAAAGTATTGTATTGTATTGTATTGCGAGATATTGTAATGCCCAAGAGAAATTGTACTGCTTATTTGTAAGTAACACTTGTCTGAAATATAGAAATTTAGTTCAAAGATATCTTTATGAAGCCATTTCTGGTTCAAACTCAATGGAAACATTCTAAATTTATTTGAACCATTCATAAACTATTTCATGAGAATCTTCACCACAGATGAGTTATTAGTGGGCCTATAATAAGAAATTTTATTGTCAATATTTGTGAGAAATATATATTAATAACATTTTAGACACGGGTAAAAGTAAAAGTTGTATAATTTACGGAGTGCCTTTGAAAATAATCCCCTTTCTTTCCAGTTGCTTTTAATTTTAAGAATTTTTAATTATTTTTAATTTCATTTACAGAGAGACTTTCAATTTTATTAATTTTAAATAAGCTAATTGTAAACAAATATAACTTAAAATCAAAAGTTGCAATTTAGAAAAGAGCATTTGGTGAAGAATTAAAATAAAAATTGGCAAGGAAAATGTGTAAGAAAAAAACAAAAATAATATAAAGATCAAAAATTTAATCAGCTGGGCTGATGCATAAGTTACCTATAAAATTTAGAATGTAAGTAAAAAAACGCATAGCAGCAATCGTAAGTAAACAAACAAAAAAAAAAAACAAAGAAAAAGAATCAATAAATTGTATACAGGCAATAAATTACGTTCATCGATTATCGTTCAAAACTGCAAAAAAAAAAAGAAAAATGATTGAAAAAAAATAAAATAAACTATACATTTTCAAACAATTTTACAAACAGCGCGTGACACAATTTAAAAAAAAATATTTTTAGTTAGAATTCCAAATGATTCAAAATTAAAAAAAAAAAAAAAAATCATGTGAATGAAATTCAAATAAACGCATAAGAATAGTTCGGGAAAAAAATTTAAACAAATAGATATTAATATTAATATAAAAGCATAACAATAATCTTAAATAAATATTAATATTAATATAAGCGCATAACTCCTCTTAAGCATATAACTTATAAGCGCATAACTTAATATAATCTCTATGGATGTTTTGAGGGTCTATACACTTGATACTATTGATACAAGATACCCAGAATCTGAATGGTTGCACGTATACACAGATGGCTCCTTTTATGAAAATCTCATTACTGCAGGTTCAGGAGTCTTTTCGAACTTGTTCTCCTTCTACGCTTCAGCTGGGAAATATCGAACATCTTTTGATGGTTAAGTGGAGGCTATCCGAATTGCTTTGAAGTATTTACTAATTTTCCAGGATAGATTCAACAGAGCGGTTATTTTGTCTGATTCACAAGCCGCAATTCAGGCTATTAGTTCCACCAAGCCACCTTCATCAGAGGAAATCTCCCAGTGTCAAAATCATTTGCGGGAACTGAATTTAAAAATGAAACGGGTGGTGCTTCAGTGGATACCTGGCCACTGTGGCATTTTTGGGAACGAACAAGCAGATTGTCTAGCAAAAAGAGGCTCAAAACTACTTCAAACGAGAACCTCGCCACTGTCGCTCCATTCTATAAAACTTTATATCAAACAAATAATGACTAAAAACCACAAGCTACAAATTCATGATGAGATCAAGTCAAAGCGTTGGAGAGCTGAAGATCTTTTAGCAATACCCAGCAATCCGCGACGGCATGCTGTCGCCCAGTTCCGACTTCTGACTGGCCATGACTGTCTAGCAGAACATCTCCATCGCATTAAAATATTTTCGAATCCTGGCTGCCCCTATGTGGTTCAAGTGACCCAATGAACAGAGACCACCTCCAACGATGTGCGGTACTTGACGGCGACTCGGAGACAGCGCTTTACTAGCGTGCGAGAGAACTCTTAAGGCAATGACTTCGGTCATCTGTGCATTTTTCTGGACATTTATTCTTTTGTATTTTTTTCCCTTGTTATTTTTGTTATTATTACTATTTTTATTCTTCTTATACTTGCCTTGCCATTGGAAATAAAAAAAAAAATAATAATATATAAGCGCATAACAGCAATCTTAAACAAATAAATGAAGAAAAAGTATCAATAAATCGTATGCAGGCAATAAATTATTTTCATCAGTTACCGTTCAAAACTGAAAAAAGAAAACAGATTTAAACATTTTTAAAAAAACTATAGATTTTCAAACGATTTTACAAACAGCACGTGATACAAAGTTGAAAAAAAGACAATAAAATTCCAAACGATTAAAAATTCAAAAAAAAAAAAAAAAAAAGAAGGAAATTATAAAGAAATTTAATTTAAAAAAGCACGAGAAAGGAATTTAAATAAACGTATAAGAATAAGTCAGGAAAGAAATTTAAATAAATAAATATTAATATTAATATAAACACATGACAGCAATCTTAAAGTAATGACAATATTAGACGAGCTCTCTCGATTCTAAGTTTAAGACAATTTATTCACAAAATTTCTACTAAATTCTATAATGATATGTGAAACATCCATAACCCCGTTTTAAATATCCTACAAAATTACGATTATGATATTTCTTCCCGCAAACATAGCAAAAGACCTCGCACGGTTCTAAATATTTTAAATTAATTCCTTACAACTGCCTAGATGAAAAAAGTTCGCTCCTGTTTTTTTTATTATTATTATTATTTTTATTTTTTTACATGCAACTGATTTCATCAACATCTATACTTTTGAAATTTTTGTTATTTTTCATTTTATTAAATAAATAAATCTTTTTTAAAAAAAGGGGCATTTAATTATCTATTTTGCTTATTAACTCAAAGGGCATGAGACCACCGCTATGTTTCAGCATTTTACAGTGAAGGAGCTAGTGGCCGCTGCGCGGTACCAAGGATCTCAATGTTAATCTACACTAAGAGCAATCTTAAACAAATAAACAAAGAAAAAGTATCAATAAATCGTATGCAGCAATAAATTATATTCATCAGTTACAGTTTAAAACTGAAAAAAGAACACAGATTTAAAAAATAAAAATGAAAATAACTATAGATTTTCAAACCATTTTGCAAACAGCACATGAAGCAAATGGAATTTTTTTTTTTTTTTAATTTAGAATTCAAACGATTCAAGAAAGCGATTCAAAATGCCAAAAACAAAAAAGCACGTGAAAGAAATTTAAATATACTAATAAGAATAGCTCGGAAAAGAAATAAATAAATAAACCATAAAGAATAGCTCGGAAAAAAGAAATTAAAATAAATAAATAGATAAACCAGTAAGAATATCCCGGAAAAAACTAAAAAATAAATAAATCAATCAATAATAAATACTAGCTCGGAAAAGAAATTTAAAAAAATTTAATAAACCAAAAGAAGCGAATGATCAAGGACACAAAAAAATCCTGCAACCCAAAACAACATCCATAATTTTATGGCAAATAAGGAAGAAATTTAATATTAATTTAACAACCTTACACGACGCCAAAAATAGTTTGGCGATAATAATGGAATTTTCACTTTTACATTTAAAAAAAAAAATTTTCCACGTGCTGTTTGTAAAATCGTTTGAAAAATGTATATATTTTTATTTTTTAATCTCTTTTCTTTTTTTCAGTTTTGAAAGGTAATTGATGAACAAAGGGCCCGGATTTTTCCTAGGCTAACTAGGCTTCAGCCTAGGACCTCAAGATCAAGAGGGACTGCATTCAAATTGTTAGCAAAATTAGAATGACACTATTCTAAAACAGTAAACACTTAAACACTGAATCGAAAATAAGGAGAAATTTTACATATATGACTAATAGATAAACATATAAAAATGTGTTGGTTAAGATCAACGCGTTCCGCTCATTGTGTCTGTTCGTTTGTATATACTAGATTGCACCAAAGTATTGTTCATACGTTCACAGATTGCTATGGAAAATATTGACGTGCCTTATGCTACTAAGCTCTGGTTTGTTCTTGCAAAAAAAAATTCAGATTGATGCAGATTGGAACAGACAAACGAGCATACCCTATTGATATCGGTTATATTTGTATTACCTCGATAATATGAAATACGTGTTAATGTTATTAGAAAAGATTCTTATTTTAGGATTGCGTACACGATCATTTGATTCTCGCCTTTTGAGTTCAGTAGGCTCAATATTTTAGTAAAATGTTTATAGACTATGGGAAAAAAAAAAATTTTGAAATTTTTTTTTTATTATTTGAATTTTGTTTCTTTGTAAATGTTGTGTGTTATGCTTAATTAGTTCTTGTTACAAGTACTATTTATGGTGTTGAGAATAAATGTCCAAATAATTGTTCTCGACTTTTTTTAATTTATTATCCGTGTCACATTTTTTTATAAAATTAACAATCACAACATGTTTCATTTAACATATTGATATACTCTCAAGAGCCAAAACATTATGACCACCCCTACATTTTGCAATGAACTCGCCTGGATGACGTGGAAGGCCCCGTAATCAGGTGGAAGTGGTATTTAACTGGTGGTATTAATCCATGCCAAGGCGGGTTGGAGCTGTGTTGCGCGCCAAAGGTGGGCCAACTCGTTATTGATAGGTGGTAATAATATTTTGGCTCTTGAGTGTATATCATGATGTATTTTTATTAGAGAGTTTTTTGCATACAGTACGTACGTCCTACGGTAACTAACGTACGGTATGCAAAAAACTCTCTATTATCTTAATCGTGTAATTTTCAAAAATGGGAGGTGAAAGGACCTCATAAGTGGGGAATAGCCTAGGGCCTCTTTTCATCTAAATCCGGCCCTGATGATCATAACTTATTGAGGAAAGAGTAAGTATAAAGCAAGGTATCAATTCATGTAAACGACACATGTCTGGAAAAAATTTGAGTGAGAGCTTTGAACTAAAGAGGAAGAAAGGATTGAAATATATAAAAATTTATGATAACTGAAAAATTGCGGGAAGGAGATGAGGAAAGATCACGATTAAAGCTGACTATGTGCCATTGAGGAGGTTAGAGTCATTCAATTCCTTCTATTAGCTCACACTTCCCTATATATATATCTTGTTTAAATTTTCAATCGTTCATAAAATGCTTTTTAGTCATCCACTCGAGTTCAAATACATTTTTTTTTACTTGTAGTGGATGACACTGGATGTTAATGCAGTTTTTTAAAAATTTTAATACAGTAATTAATTTTAGTTTGTTTTAGATTTAAGTTACATGTATCTACCAGTAGAGGGCGCCAGATAAACTTAAAAAAAATGAATGAAAATTATTTATAAAGGACCTTCTGCAATAGAGTGAAAAAAAAAGTAGGAATTAACTTATTTTTTTTTTTTTTTTTTTGTATTTATTTTTTTTTTTATGTATTTTTTTTTTTTTTTTTTGAGGTTTGTTTAACAATTGGGAACTTAATGAACTTGTGTTCTATCAAGAATACAAGTTCAGGTTCATCAGTTACCGGAATTTTTTTTGTACATGGATCGTATTTAGGAAGGATGGAAATTATTCGTGTTCGAAAATTTTGAAAAGTATTTGGAGGGGATATTTTTACTTGCGTAGGTGAGAAGTGGTTATAGTTGAATTTCATCATGTAAGAATTCACGTTGGTTCGGTTTGATTTGTCACTCTAAGGTCATTTTCTGCACGCTTTGGGCTAATTAGACCAGGAGCTACAGTTTATTCTGAAGCACTAGCAAACATCCATACCACCGCCAGGAATCGAATCTGAAAAACTATGGTACCATAGGCCAGAGCGCTAGAAAAATGGCCATCAGGCCGTTTACTCACGTTGGAGATGATTGTCGCGTTTAGGATTCGGAGAACTTGTAGAATTTTGGAAGTTTCTCCAGTCTGAATATGAAAATGCTATTATTTTATTAACTTAGTAATACCAAGCATACCAAACTAATAAAAATATAAACAGAGCATTGCTAATACTAAGCACACTTCTAATACCAAAACATTGCGTACAGAATCGAGTAAATTGCCCTTGTGTGCACAAAATGGCCGTTGAGCGACAAACCAAACCAAACCAAATCAATGTGAGTTGGAGGGCTGATGGGCAATTGGCTAGCGCTCTGGCCGTTGGTCCCACAGACTTCAGGTTCGTATCCTGAGGTGGTATGGAATTGTCTATTCAGAAAAATTTTTTTGCTAAGAAGTTCTGTTGTAGTGGTTACTAATACCCCGGTGCAAAAAAGCCTACACAGGTCCAACAGACCCCGTCGTAGACGACTGCTCCATGACTAAGTGTAATATGTAGATTCGCTTTTAGCGTGGAACCACGAAAGCTGAAGACTGACTAAACCTCAAGACAACGCCTAGTGATCCTATTACACCGAGAACTATTATTTAAAGTGGATTCATAACCACTACAAACATCCATGGCACCGCCGGGACTCGAACCCGAAACCTGTGGCACCGATCGTCAGAGCGCTAGGGAAATTATGATCCAATGAAGTGATCACAATTCTATAATCAATAAATTGATAATCTAAAACATTTTTCATTAGAATCCAATCAATCTGTATCACATTCCTGCCTCTTGTTTCAATGATTAATTAATCCATTAATTTGTTCATCGGTGGGCTCGCCATCCATTAATGTAGCCCACCAATGGGCCATTGGCTTCCATGAAGACTGTTATGGGGAAAGAAACTAAAAACCTCCAAACTCTCATCAGACACTTTAGCAAGCAATGCGAGGACACTTTCTACTGTTACAATCATCATCCAGTCTTCTCTGTTCTGAAATCAGCATACACAACGGTCACCGCCAGTGACATCCAACCTGAATTCTCCTGCATCCGGGAGCACAGATTCGTAAATCGGGATCTCCAGAAGTAACCTTGCTTTCTCCTATGCATTGCAACAGCGCCCCTGTGACGTTCAGGGAAATGGTCTGTAGGCCTCGAGATTTTCCCCGGAGAGGGAAGTACAGTGTTCTCAGCTTCCGCTGAGAAACGTTTAATACAGAGCGATCACGCATTTCTGTTGAGAAATGTTTAGTTTGTAATCTCTCATCCAGAGAGGAAATATATTTCAGCGCAATCCTGTGTATTCTTTGTCCAACAGACTCTCACCCAGAGAGGAAGTATATTTCCACGCATTCAGACCTGTGTCCCCGAGCATCTTTTATTTTAATAACTGTTTTATAAATTTGTAACCATGTTTCCTCCTACGCATTGACAAGAGTGCCTCCGTTTGACATGGTTAATAGGAGAAACGGTTAGTAGGCCTGGAGACTCTCACCCGAGAGGAAGTACAACGGGAATCTATGATCCTGATGAGAAACGTTTAATTGATAGATTCTCATCCCGATAAGAAATATATTTAGCACATCCCGGAGCATTAGTTGGCCTACAAACTCCCCAGGAGGGGACGCATATTTCGCGCACCCTGAGTGTAGCCAAGTATCTGGTTTTAGCCTAGAAGTGGAGTCCTTAAACAAATCCATATTTATATGTCTTTAAATGTGTTAAATATTACCTTTAGTTAACTGTTCTTGTGTGCTGTTTGTGCGTGTGTAAATATAGCTGTGAGTTCTCAAACCTGTGTCTCAAGTCTCAATCAAGCTGTTATACAGTTGGATTGTATCAATTTGCAAACCAGCACACTACACAATGAGTTTAACGGTAGAATTTTGGGAGACAACTCGTTTTGTCTTTGAGATAGGACTTTGTATTCACAATCAAGAATTTACAAAGTGCTGTAAACAAAAACCAGAAGTATATAATGGGGTAAGCGTCTTTTTTGTGCATTTAGGTGTGACCCGGGTCCACATTTTTATGGATTGGGACCTAAAAATTTTTGAATTTAATTATTTATTTAACAAATAATATAAAAAAAAAATTTTAAAGTCAATTCCTACTTTTTTTTTATATAGTGCAGAAAGTCCATTATAAATAATTTTCATTCATTTTTTTTAAAGTTTATCTGGCACCATCTATTGGTAGATATGTGCAACTTAAAACCTCGAAAAAAAAACCAAAATGAATTAATTAAATTTAATTACTGATTTTATAATTGAAAAACTAATCAATAACATCCAGTGTCATCCACTACAAATTCAAAAAAAAAAAAAAATGTATTTGCACTTGAGTGGATGAATAAAAAGCATTTTATGAACGATTGAAAATTTGAACAAGACATATATAGGGAGGAGAGCTAATAGAAGGAATTGAAAAAAAAATGTATTTGCACTTCTGAGTGGATGAATAAAAGCATTTTATTAACGATTGAAAATTTGAACAAGATATATATAGGGAGAGTGAGAGCTAATAAAGGAATTGAAAAAAAAGAAATTGATAATTTTAAATTTAGAATTTAATTATTATTTCCAAAATTCAATTAGGACAAAAATGCCACTGATCACATTTGAAATCATCATTCAAAATTTGTTTACTTAATTTATTTTATATATTGAAATTCTAAAAATGACGAAATAAAGGATTTATTTAAATACCAAATTATTTAATTTTTAAATTTATTTTTAAGTGAGGAAAAATCATACCTTTCCTTGCCAGTCCGCTTTTTTGATATTTTATGATACGTCTTGCCGAACTGAATTCTTTTAATAAGGCTTTGTTATTGTTAAAATCGAACTGTAATATAATGTTGTTTAAAATTTGAATTTTTGACCTGAATTAAAATTTTATTTATTTATGACCTTGAATTAAAATTTCCTTAATCATTGAAAAATTTTTGTACTTAATTTGCATTCATGAAATTTGAAAGTACATAAAAAAAAATTATTTATTTTGTAATTTTTTATGTACTTTAAATTTCATAATGCAAATTAAAAAATTTTTCAATGATTAAGGAAATTTAAGGTTTTCATTTGCGTTTGAAGCAAAATATAAATAAATAAAATTTTAATTCAAGGTCAAAAAAAAAATTAAAAAAATTAAAAAAATAAATTGTTTGTATTTAAATAAATCATTTATGATTTATTTAAATACAAACAATTTATTTTTAATTTATTTTTTAATTGAGGAAAAATCAATACTTTCCTTGTCAGTTAGCCGGGATAATCTAATTTTAAGATTAGGATTGTTAATCTTAATTTAGAATTTATTGTCAACCAACGTTAAACTTAGTTCTTTTAATTAAGACCAATTAAAATTCTATCCGCGGGCCGGATAGAACATTCTGGTGGGCCGGAGTTTGCCCATCCCTGCCTTAAGGCAAGCGCCGCACCGACGTTACTCACTTAGCACTACCCAGGAGGTGCGTGTACCTTGAAGATAAGCTACGGAGGCAGAGTAACAATACCCCCGCAGTGCTTTACGATCCTATTAGACCGAGGACCTGCGGTTTAAAGTGGATTTTCGAACCACTACAAACATCCATGGCACCTCCGCAACTCGAACTCAAAACCTGTGGTAGCCAGCTCCAGAACGCTAGCCACTCGGTCATCAAGCCCCTAGTCTGCCGCAGACTAGTGCTTTAGATTCGTCGTAGTTTAGAGAACTCTGAAAATCTCCATCCTTGGAGTGAACTGCACCTGTGTATCAAATTATCTTTAATTTTTATTTTTTTGTAAATAGAGTCCTATATATATATATATATATATGTATATAACGCTTGTAAATAAAATTTAAACTGTTCCCATGAACGTGAAAGTGGCCCTATTCTTGAAGCCGTTATAGGTTTAGTATAGACCGAGACTTATACCATAAATTATCCTATGACTATTGCCCAATTTATATAAGTACAGCATTTAGAAGACTAATATTGTTACTTACAGGTGATGAAATAGAGTTTATTTATAGACGTGCCTGCGCAACAGCCGTTAGCGTCTATCATGGATTGTCCATCGAAAGATAAAAAAGCATTGCTGGGGAAAAGAAAGCGGTAAAGACTAAAAGGAATCTTGCCCAAATACTAAAAGAAAGTTTAATAGAGTGAGTTGGCATTTTTTTTTTAATTAATATCCAGTTATTATAATAATGAGGAAAGTAATTAAAATAATGGGAGAGAATTAAATGAACGAGTAACCGTCCAGTGAAGAAAGCAGACATTAATTAGATTTGTTGAGGAAAGACGAAAATCCATGCAGAATGACGAATAATTTACCTTATTTTGGTGGTGGCAGCTTGAAATTGTTGAAACATGGTTTGGATGCCGTCTGAGAGAAGAGCTGAGCGAATTCTTTTTAAAAATGGATAGTAATTGATTTTTCCAAACGCATTTTATTTGAACTAAATCGTTTGTCTTTTATTAGAATTTGATCATGAAGTGTTTTGAGGTGATGTTACCTACTAAATATTGGCGAAAATTACGTGTTACTTACAGAAATTTGCTAACCCACACCTTATAAGAACATAATGTATGAGAATGGAAAACACGAAAATCAGATACACCTATAAGAGCTTTGGCCATTTAAATATAACTTTTAGACTTTAAAAAATATTAGTAATACAGCGGGTTTCAAAATAATGGAAAATATAGATTTATAAAAGAACTGTATAGTTTATAATGGTGTATTATGCCTTTGAGCATGTTATTAAACAGCGTGATGATTTGCATGGGAAAAATTAAGCTAAAATGTAATGAAAAGAAATCTTTTAAGTTGAATTCAATTTTATCAGATATAGAAAAACAGATGTTCAAATTGGCTTCTAAGTTGCCTTGCATAAATCACATAACTTGTTAACAAAGAATGACTCTAATATCTCTCAAGGTATAATTTAATCCTGACTCATATTATCCTATTTATCCTTTCCTCTTCAAAAACGATCATTTTTTGAAATCATTGATCTCCTGTTCAGGAAAAGATGTTTTTGAACTCAAAGTTTATGAACCTGGTCAGCTAAAATGTTAATTCAATTTTGAATGTATGTGATTGACCTATTTTATTTTTTATTATTCTTCTTTTTAAATCGCAATCGCTCCAAATATTTTTTAAAAGGTTTACTGAGTTCAGAATCGTAATTTTTGAGTAAAAATTATTTATTTGAGTATTTGTCTGATTTATACCTCTAGAAAAGTTTTAAAGAACCAGATGCATATAGTTATATATTATGTTCTTAAAAATGGGGTTATAAAAAATACTTTTATAAATAAGATTTGTTTTTGAAAATATATAACGTCCATAATAATTACGAAAATTTAAAAAAAAATGTTATTCAAGATTTCTGAAAATAACAGTAATATATTTAGAGGATTGATTTAGATAGCGCAGCGAAAAAATTTATTTGGCGATATGAATACCATTTTGGTCAACTATCTTTGCCAATTGTTGCCAAGACTTCTGGCATTTATTTCCCTTTTAAGAAATTGAAAGTGTGTCAAAATACAATAGCAAGAGGCCATAAATACAAAGAGAATAAAACAATTAAATATTTTAAAATTATACAATTCAAAGAGCCAAAAACATCACCACCACCCCTACATTTTGCAAATAAACTCGCCTGAATGACGTGGAAGGCACGTGATCAGGTGGAAGTGGTATTTAACTGCTGCTGGAGAGTCTGAAGAATCATTCTTTCACTTACTGTGTGTGATGGAAAGGCTGGATCTAAGCGACTTTGATAGAGGGCAGATTGTAATGGCTCGAAGGCTCGGAACAAGCATTTCCGAAACTGCACGATTCGTGGGTAGTTCGCGATCTCAGTTGTTAGTACTTATGCAAAGGATGAATGACGGTGAAACCAGCAGCAGACCACATGGTGTTGGACGTCCACACGCTATCAAAGAAAAAGGTCGTCGGAGACTATCTCGCATGGTGAAGAAAAAACCGGGGCCAGACAGTGGCTCAGCTGACAGCCCAATACAATGCAGGGGCCAAGTAGAATAGTGTCGGAGCACACTGTTCAGCGGACACTGTTGGGATATGGGGCTACGCAGCAAACGTCCCACTCGTGTGCCTTTGCTGACCATGCAGCGTCATCGCCAACTGCGCCTGCGCTGAACCCGGGAACATCGTGACTGGTCCATGGATCAAGTGGGAGAGAGTTGCCTGGTCAGATGAATCACGGTTTGTCATTCATCACGCCGATGGCCGTGTCAGGATACGCCGTCTTCCAGGCCAACAGTTGCTCCCCCAATGTACAGTAGGTCACACAGGCCGGTGATGGTGGTATTATGCTTTGGGGGACGTTCTCTTGGGCGTCTCTGGGATCCGTGGTTGTGGTAGAGCAGACCATGAATGCTACAGAATATCTGAACATCATTGCGGACCAGTTGCACCCTTACATGGCCTTTGTTTTTCCAGCTGGAAATGGAATGTTCCAACAGGACAACGCCCTTGTCACAAGGCTAAAAATTGTGTTGGAGTGGTTCCAGGAACATGATGCTGAATTCCAGTTAATGTCCTGGCCGCCTAATTCACCGGATCAATCCAATCGGATAGAACACATTTGGGATGTCCTGGGACGACAGCTCAGAGTTCAAAGACCACCAATTCGCAATATCTCGGATTTGCGTGACCGTTGCTTAAACATCTGGTACAATCTGTCTCCGGCCATCTACCAAGAACTTGTGGCATCCATGCCAAGGCGGGTTGAAGCATTGAGTGGTCATAATGTTTTGGGCTTGAGTGCATGTTATTTCTTCAAAGGACATAATGTTTTGCCATAATAATCACATAGTATATATTTTTTTATTTTTAAAAAATTGCCAGATTTTATGATCTGAAAATTTTAAATTCAAAAAATGTCACTTTTATTAATACATTTGCGATTATTTTTCAATGGGTTTGGGGAATTTGGGTTGAGGGGGATATTATGGTGTTATAAGAAAATTGTACAAGAAATAGAAGTATTTGAAAGAGGATTACTTTGTAAAAGATTTCTCCAGAATTAACATGAAGCACATTTTTAATGAATAAAGTATCAAAAAAAAATGCTGAAAAACGTTAAAAAAGCGCACAAAAACTATTTTCAATGAAATACTAAATAAAAATAATAATGTTGTTGTTTTTATCCGTCATGGAAAGGGAAAGAGGGTTGCAGCTTTCTGCTTTATGATGGAGCACCGTAGGTTGAAGTCTGAATCGGTGAGAATCGCATGGCAGCAGAAAGAGGGTAGTACCTTCCGTTAGTCCGACTTAGAGGAAACTATTCCATTAAGATAAGCAAACCTATTAATACTATCGTATGGGGACAAACCCGCAAAACTCCCACCAGTTTGTCCGATTAACGAAACAAGATGCTAAACGCCACAAAAGCCATCGATGCTCCTCGTTTTTGAAATAGTGTGTACACAAACAAAGATTCCAGCGGACTGAACCATAGCCCTAATACTCATCAGCGGAACATGTTGCCGCTGAACCACGAGTCAGACGACGACGACAACAACAAAAAAAAATAAAATGAGCATTTAATTACAATTCTTCTTGAAAATGTTTCAGGGACCCGGGATGGCCGCTTACAAAAATTATGGTGTTTAATATTTTACAGGTTTCGGGTTCGAGTCCTTTTAGCCCCTGATGCTATTAAATTAATGAACTATTTTTAAAACTGTAGGTCCCGGTCTGTTTAAAATAAAGTTTATGGAACAAGACGATCAGATACGACTAAACCAAATCTTTCCTTTTAAATTAAAATATTTGTCATTAGCTCAAAAGCATGAGATTTTTTTTTTTTTTTTGTCAAAAGTTGAAATTAAAAAGCAAAAGATTTAATAAATTGCTAATTTTTTAATTGTTTAAGAATTGTTATCTAAAATTATGTAAACAATGGTAAAAATTTAAATGTCGCCAATATGGGCTAATTTCAAAATGGCCAAGATTATGATGGATTTCGTAACTGACGAAAAATATATAACAACTAAACGAGAAATGAATGTCACTGTTGTAAAAGCGTGGGTGCTTGTATGACATTTTAAACTAACTCTGTACTGCAGTTCGAAGGAAACTAATGAAAATTATAACGATTGATATCGAGCACCCCACACTTTTAGAACAGTGACATTAATTTACTCGTCAGTCATTTTATTACCTTATGTTAATAATTATTTTTTACTTTTTAGTTTGATTAACTCTAAAAGCGGGTTTTTTAGTTTTTTAAACTATTCATTTATTTAACCTTGTCACTATTTTAAACACTTGTGGTTGATGGTCGACCAGAGGGCTGTTCGTCTTCAACGTTCTGTGCCTTCTTGAACTGTTTATACCACTTTAAACATTTTTTTTTGCATATAGTTTGCTAAGCCGAATGCCTCTAAACTGCAACATCAAATTATTGCCAGGACCAAACCACGAATATTCATTCCGCAAACAAATTTAATGCAAAGTTCTCTTCCAAAAATTTACAAGAACTTGGAAGAAAAAAAATATTGGAATCATTATCCGTTAATCTCACAAAAACCAAGCTTAACTCACGCACTAATGGATATTTTGACGTAAAATTTGCCCCACAGATGTCAAGGACAGTCAAAAAAAAAAAGATACGGACGCTAAAAAAAAAAACAAATTGAAATTTTATGGCCGGAATTTTAAATTGAAAATTGGTCTTACTTTTGCTTTTTCGACACAATAGTATAGGTAGATAGATAGATTTTTGTTATTATTAAGATTGCTTTGACCAAGAGTCTAAACCAAATGATTAACAGCAATATTTTAAAAGAAAAGAAAAAAATTAACTATTAAATAATTAGAATATTTGTGGGCCATTGAGTAGCATATATTTAACCATGATAAATAACAAATACGGATTAAAATATACGATTTTTCCTCATAAATTGAAAATAGAATAACTTGTTTATTCTAATCGCTTACATAAATCTTAATTTTAATTAAAACTAAATTAATGTAAACAGCATAAAAGATTTGATCTGATCATCAAATGTCAAATTGATTATTTTAATATGCAATACGAATTGTATATATAATTTTTCATATATCCATTGTAATAAATATATAATTTATGTACAAAAAAATTTATATATATATTTCTCAATGTATCATTCACTTAAAACATTTAAAAATCTTTTTTAAATCAGATATTCATCTTCCTGAAAACTATTTTTATAAAACAATTTATAATTAAGCCATGACAGTTTAAATGAATATATTGTTAACGTTTGGTTTGAAGTGATATTAAATACATACATCAATTTAAAAATTAAATCTAATCAATTTTATATACTAAAAAGAAACAAAAAAAAATAATAATCTATACGCTTTGTAAATATTTTTAAAAAAGGATGTACTTCTATTATTAATCGACTATTTAAAAATATATTTTTTAAAGTGAATACCATACATTCATTTAATTATTTGTGTACGTTTTTTTTATTCTTAGAAAATATTTTCTCGTAAATGCTTCCTTTATAAAATTCTGGCGCCATCTGTTGAGTGAGTAAAGAACTAAAAGGTTCGTGAGAATTAAAATAATAATTGATTTATATAAAACACGAATAAAATAAAGTAAAGTAAAATATTTTATAACTTAAGGGAAAAACATATGGTTAAACAGATGCTGATGTACATAATTGGGGCTTTCATTTAATTTTTTTTCTTTGTAAAATATTTTGAACTTCAAAAGTATGTTCATTTCATCATGTGTAATTTATTATATTTAACATTAATCAAATGCAAAATATAGTGGCATGGAAATTTTTGAGTTCTTTGAAATTTTCTTTTATTTACATTAATTGTAGATGTCAGATAAACTGTAAGAAATTTAAAAAAATATCTATACTGTAAGAAATATATTTTAAAATGTATTGAATTTAGGATCATTCTTAAATTTTATTTACTGTAAATTGCAAAAAATGTAAATTTTTTTTACTTTTATAATAAATCTTTACACTTAGATGATAACAAATGCTTTTTAATAAAAGAATCTACAAAATAAAAACTAATTTTTTTTTCCAAATGAGAAGTAATGGATACTATTATATTGTGAATTAAGTAATGACGTGAATTTTGAATTGGCGAATTCTTGTTTGTTTGAAGTATCTCCAAAAAAAATAATATCTTTTATCCCATCATGAAGCATATAAATTAGAAGTTGTAAAAATATGTCTTAAGTAAACATCATATTATAAAACATTTTTTGTTACAAAAACTAAGCCATGATTGGGCCTTCACTGATAAAATGAAGCACTTCTAAATTACTCGCAAAAATCTATTTTACGTCAATTTTTTTTTAACGAATTTGTTGTTGAACTGCCGTGATTTTATCCCCTGGAAAAGAAAATGCAAATGCCACTTTCATAAACTTAAAAAGAGAGGTCATTTAACATACAGATAAAAACCTTCTCTGTTCTATCAAGGAATTACTTCAATGGCGAAACATTTCATAGAATGTGTCCTAAAATTTATCCGACAGACAGAAAAGATTATTTTGCCCCGTTCAAAAAAAATAAGGAATTTTTTTTTTCCTGATTTGATTGGAAAACTGAAGAGAAATTTTAAAAATTTAATCATTTAAATGAACTATAATACTAACTTATTAATTTATTTTATAAAATTAGTAATAAAAATATTTATTTATTTAAAGCTGGTAACATTGCATGCATTTCAGAGAATTTATACAAAAACACGAATATAAAGCTGACGAGAGCTCCTTTTAGAAACGGTTAACCTGTCCACTTTTCCCATGATTCCTCATTCTTTCCCATAATTTAATGAGTCTAGTATTAGTAAACAAAACATTATTTACATCTGTTGCTGATATGTAAATTCGTTGCAATTTTTTTGATTAATTCAATGAATGATAAATATTTTTACTGATTAACATTAAAATAATATAATAATTAGTATAAATCTGTATATTTATAACAATGTTTATTTTAAATTATTGTCTTGAAATGTATGGATTTATAATGTTAAATATTCTTTTAGATTGCAGAATAAATTTTATCACTGTTGTTTGTCAATCCATTTCATTTGAAAATGCTTCGACAAAAAACAGCTGTATTTGCAAAAATATATATAGAATTCATTTAAAGTAAAGAACCTGTAATAATATAATTATAATAGTCATTGTTGATAAAAATGCTATAAAATAAATTATATATTTGTATATTAAATTGTAAAATTTAAAATATATGTTTTTACTGTAGGTAAAATTAATAAAAGTCCAATAAGAAATATACCTTAATTACTATAGCTCAATTTATTCACAGAATCATTATGTTTTCAGTTCCAAGTGTAAACAATTATGCATTAGTTTTCATTTCTTTTCATAAACATGTGAAAATTATTAATAATATAATATGTAATAAATATATATTTTTTTGGGTTAGTGTGGATTTTATACATCTTGTAAATATATTCTTCTCTCTCATTTCATGTTTGTGACTGGTTTCAGGAAAAATGAAAAGAGAAAAACATTTCTTCTTAGATAATATAAAAATTATTTTATTCAATAAAATAAATTAACGCATATGTCATAATAAATACTATTAACAATCATTATCAAAATATTTGAAAAAAATAAAATATAAGTTAATTCAATGATAATAATTTAAACATAAATTTATGTTTTTGATTCCTTAATGTATTCAAACTTCATCATTTTTAAAGTCCCGGGTTATTATAGATTTGAATCTTTGTAGAAAATTCGTGATATAAGTCCTTAGTAGAAAAAGTTTTGATGCTTTAAAGTGAAAAATAAAAAGGAAAAAAATTAAGATTGTGTAAAAGAACCATCTAATTAAACAATTAATGATGATTTGGTTTAGTTATTCTAACAATGGCACAGAAATTTGGCATGCTTAATTTATGTTTAATCTATCTTGCAGATGAAACAGTATGTTATAAAAATTATTAGTTTTTCTGAAAAGAAATGGGAAATATGGGTTTTCAAATTTTAATATTAACAATTTAGTTATAAAAAAAATAAATATATATTTTTTTTACTTCTTTACAGATTTTGCAGAAAAAACATAGTAAATTAGATGTTATATTCAATTTAAATTTTATTTTCCTTTTTACAGCAGGATCTGTTTTAGAAATATTGTCTCTTTCTCAGACTCATTCTTAAAAATCATCTTATGCAGAACGAGCTTAGATTTCTTGGTAGAATATTAAAATGGTTTAAATATGTGTAACCTTACTTTGATACATACGATTTTAAATCTCTTCAATAACTAGAAAAAAAATCTTTTTAATAACTCTTTACAAAGTTTACATTTTTTGGGAAATTTAATACTCACTGAGCACTCAAATGATTTCTTTCAGTATATTAGATAAAAATGATAAATGCACAGGGAAATATAAAAGAAGAATTAAAGTAAAAAACAAGGTTAGATTGTGTAACAGATAAAGAAGGATAAGAAACAGCAGCTGCCATGGATAGACATTTAATGCCAAAGCTAAGCTCATAAATTGTTCTTTAATATTTTATTATTTTTGATTATTAAAAATATAAAGGACCTATAATAGGTGGAAAATCTACGCTTCAAACTGTCCAAAATTCATGCCCTGCTACATTCTGAAACGACTGATTTCCCATTTCTGTGCCAAAATGAGATATTTTCTTTATTTTGATTTAGTAACCTGTGAAAATAGCCTAATATGAATGAGACTATCTTCTAAGATCGCTATTTGAATCAGTTGTGGAATAATTCAATCAATGGTATAAAATTATGTTTTTAGACTTTGCTGGCGATAGGATTTATTAGTTTTGTCGTAACATTTGTCATGGGGCGGAAATTCATTTTAAATAATTGAGTTTATATTGTGGCCATCATCTAGATTGTTCTTTAAAAACAAATAGGATAAATTTTGCTTGTGAACATTTATCATAAATGTTTCTACAGAACTGTTTCTTAAATAAATGTATTAAATTTGAATTAATTCCAAATTTTATTAATATTTTCCACATTTGTAAACCAACAAAATAATTTGCATAATTATATAATATAAACATAATTTTTTTTAATTTCAAAAATTTTAAATCTTTTCTCTAGTGTTTTATTTTATTTGCCTCTTTTATTTATTTATCTTGTTAAATATTATCAAATTTTTTGAAATAATTTTATTTTTAATAATAATTTAAAAATTAGCTATAATCTGCCATTTGTAGGATTACAGCAGTTTTTTTATTTCCGTGAATTATTTAACTTATCAACTGAATTTCTTAGCACATTTTTTTTCACAGAAAAATCTGCAACTATGTTATATCTAGAAATATTAAAATTCTCAAAAATAAGATTTGTTAAATAATATTTAAAACATATTTATGACATTTATCTATAAGTAATTATTATTGTAAAAATAGCAAGTCAAACAAAATGCAGAGAAACATTTAATATATTTTGCTATTAAATAATTTAATAATCATATTTTATATGAAATCTCATGCAATATTTCCATTAAAACTATTCATTGCTGAATTCCAAAATATCAGTTGCAACAAAGATAAAGAAAATTGTTAGGCATTAAAATACAAAAATATTAATAAATACATCCATTATTGAAATGTGTCCAATTTAATAATGGATATGTTTATTAATATACATTAAATAAAAATAATTTTTAACATTCAATTTTAATTCTAATTTTTCTTATTATAAATATATCAATAATTTAGTTTTTTTTTAAATTTTTGAAGATATCATGGTTTTTATTCAATTCAGATAAAAATCAGTGCAAGTTTATTTTCATATCAATCATGCTATTGCTAATAGATATAATTCATTAGTATGTGCTTTGAAATCTGAAGAAGAACTGCTAATAGTTAATGTAATAATATGCTGTTACGAACCACACGGGAGAGAAAGCTACTACAACAATGTAAAATTGCCTGCTCTGTGAGCAACCACTGAGAAAAAGCTGCTAAAAGTCTATTTTTTTTGGTTTTTCACCCTGTTCATTTATATATGATAAATTAGTGTAATATGATTTTGTATTTTCTATGATATCATATAAACACACAAAAAGCATCTTCAAATTAATTTTACTGTATATGTTTTCAATGTTTATTGTTTTTGATTATTGATATTGTCTTTGATTGATGAATGTCCTTAGTAAGTTAATGAATAAGATTTTGTATTTTCTATAATATTTATATAAAAACACTAAAGCCTTCTAGATACTTAGGCTTAAAATTAGTTTGTCTTTATACCAAATAGTATAGGTCTGTATTTATATACTTTAACATTTTATATGAATTCATGAGGTTAACTTTTGTATGATTTTTGTTTGTTTGTTTCTTATTAGGGCTTTTAAGATATTTTAAAGAGTTATCCATGTTTGAGCGTCATCTGATGAAATGGACAGACAAGCAGCCTGTATTCCAGATTGTCCAATGACTGTTCCTGTATCTGTAACAATGTCTACATTTGCTGCTTTACATCTTACCGATAGTTTGTTTAATCCACTGTTCTTACTCTTTTTGTGTTATAATTTTTAATTTGTTGTTTCTTATAAATACTTCTAATCCATATTCATCTGTACTGCAGTATGCAATCTTGATTTATTCTTGCTTTCCCTCTCATTTCAAAAATGTCGTATGTAATTCAAATATGCAGTCAATACGATCAGCTCAAACGTAAATTGTTAAAATAATATTGATTTATTCATGAGGAAACTAAAGATTATACAAATATTGTTTAATTAACATGACTTTGCACTTTCTATAACATTTATTCATATACAGTTAAAGCTTATTCAAATTTTTTATGATTGAAATTTGTGTATATTTAAATTTTTGAACTCACAGCCACACTTAACAGTGATTCATTTGTGTATTATTGGAGGTTGCAATGTTTGAGCTACCGGAAAATGTGTTGCAGAAATCTTTTTTTCATAGATTATTCAGATGGTATATTGTTGAGGTAATACAAACAAGTTTTTATTCCAAGTTTCCAGCGACTGTTCCTGCTTCTGTGCTCGTAGAAAGTTTGCATTGCTCCCTATGCCACATGCTGTGGTTTGTCTTGCCCACCACATAATGATTTGCTTTTCTTTTTTTCACCAACTACTTTATAAAATTATTTAATATAAATTTTGAAATATTTTTCTGCTTATTCTTATAAAAATTTCAAATGTATATTATGCACAGTCTCGGTATCATCCTTCTGCTTTATCTGTTACACAATCCAACTCTTGTTTTCTACTTTAATTCTTCTTTTATATTTCCGTGTACATTGTCAGTTTTATCTAATATACTGAAAAGAAATCATGTTTGGAGGTGCTCAGTAAGGTACTAAATTTTTCAAAAAAATTTAAACCTTGTAAGGAGTTATTCTTCAAAATCTTCTAATTATTTAAAGAGATTTAAAATCATATGTATCAAGGTGCACATATTTAAACCATTTAATATTTCTACCAGAAATCTAAACTACCTTCTGCATTAAGTGATTTTAAAAATGAATTTGATTGTTCTGGAAAAGATAATATTTCTAAAACAGATCTTGCTGTAAAAAAGAAATTAGCAATACATGGTTAGAAGTTTCATCACTTTTTAAAAAAATGCTTTAAATTTAGTTGTAGAAAAAAATAATGATTATTTATCAAAGGAATGTTTAAATTTTGGTAAATTTTATAAAAATTAATATACTGCTTTTCTTGCCATAAAAAAATTGTAATTCGGAAATAACCTACAAAGTCGCATTTTTGGGTTTATCCTGAGTGTAAAGTGGTTTTTAATAATCCTAATGACTAGTCACTTAATAAGGGAATTAAAGTAGCAGATGGGATGTTACTCAGTAAGTATGAGCTAATTCTTGGGAAGTTAGGAGATTTTCAGTGTAATAAATTGAAATGTTATACAGTATAATTAATAAAATTCATCCTCTTTTAGATAGCTGTTACATTAAATGCATACCACTATGTGGTCATCAATATAAATGTGATTACAATAGTAACAATATCAATAGTTTATGTGAGCATATTCATAAAGTCCATATATTTATTAATACAAAAATGCAAATTGTTGGTAATTTCCAGTTATATGGATAATAATTTTATAGTAACTACTCAGTGATTTCCAATGAAGTATAACAAACCATTAGGGAAAGTCATGAGATCTAAAGAAAAAAGAGTGTAAGCGATTATGTATTAAAGTATTAGCTGAAAATCTAAGAGATTGAAGATGTGCTTAACACTGTACTAAGCTCTCTTAGTACATTGGTAGCTGGAGTGCACAGAGCTATAAATGTAAAAAACTAATCTTTTACCTATTGATCCTCGTTTGTATGTTCTTCGAATAAAAGAAATTAATACTCAAATACAATTTTTTCAAACATCAAGAAACATTTTCATTTCAAATTCTAATAAAGATTAATAGGTTCTGATAATAAAAATATTGATGATCCTATTATAAATTCCAATATCAAAAGTTTAAATTATTCTACAATAATTCTCAACATTTCATTTTACATGCTAAATCCTTTATATAACAGTAGAGGGGAAGAGAAAAAAAATCAGTGTCACCAGATTTTCCAGAAAAGATTGGCTCTATGGTAAAATTATAGATTCTTTTTCTGAAAAATTGGCAATTTTTAAACTGTTGGTCCTTTAGATTCCTATGTATTTCAATCTGGGACAAACATTTTATATTTTTCTTGAATTAATAATCTATTAAAAACTAATTTCTTATTAATTCCTGTAAATAGGAAATGCCATTGGACATTACTTACTTAGCAGATATAAAATGCAAAATGTTTGAATATTATAAATCCATTAGGTAATGCTCCAAATGATGATATTCGGGTTTCGTTACAGAAATGATGCTTACACTTTTTAAAAGATATATTAAATTCTGCTTTAGCCATTGGCTTAAACCAACTTTTCAAGTTGTGTTCAAAACGATAATTTTAATTGTTTTTATATTAATTTTATTTTTAGATGTGCATAATAATCTTTAAATATTTTTAATGCAGAATGCTTTTTAATGCTTTTTTATTTAGAGAATACATATAAAAAAATCACAGGAATTTTATAAAAAATAAACAAAGATTTATGAAATTAAAAGTATCCAAAATAGTTTTAAATAATCAATGGGAAAAGCAAGATATTGTGTTTTGTTCATGATTATGGATCATCTCTGGCGATGTTCAAGAAGCCCGACATCTTTCGTAATGATTTCCATATATGTATCTGTATTTATTAAAGCATTTTTTTAAAGAAAATAAATATCTAATTGAAATGTAATGTTGTCTGTGTATTCTTTTATTAGCATATATAAATTTGTTAATATTTACAGCAATGAAAATTCAAATTTATCTTTGCAATAAATTACATTAATATATTACAGAGTTTAAGTGGATAAATACAATGGAAACTACATAATTAATATAATTACCAAAATAAAATAAAAGAAACATTTTATTGTTGAAGTTCCAGAATGCTAATGAAAATTATCTAATGTCTTGGAAAGGGTTTTAACATAAATGTCAAGTTTCAGGTAGAAAGTTAAATCACACGAAAGAATATGTACATATAAGAATAAATATATCATTGCAATTTAAAATTGATGTATTAACTGAATTTATTGCATTATGTAGAAGACAAATAAAACTATTGTACTTCATAAAATAGAATATTTATACACTTATTAATAAAGTAAATGATTAAGAAATGTGAGTATTTGACTTCAAATTAATAAAGATTATATTTATTTACAAAACATGTTTTTCTGCTATGAAGTTGGTATTTGGGATCAATTGACTTAAAAGTTAAAAAAGTGGGTAGTAATTTTTGAAATACTTCTTAAATAAAATTAGATCATTTTATTATAGAAAAAATCTGTTCCATAATTATAAAAATTTCCCATTTAAAACTAACCAACACATTGATCAATAAGATATACATTTGTGAACTACTTAAAATATATAAGTTCATGTGTATATGCCTACCAGGGAGGATTATGTTCAGAAAATTTAAGGATTCAGTCTAAAACCTTAATGTAATACATTCTGAAAATGCTTATTCCACTCTGAAATAGATATGCTTAAAGAATAAAAGATTTCTGTAGGCAGTAGTAAAGAGAAACATTTTCTTTTCCTCGAGTGAATTAAGCATCGCAATGGCTAACTATTTCAAAAGATATAAAAGCAAAGTCTATTATATTTAAACATATAAGAGTGCACCAATGAGAAATTATCATAATGAAATT